>VXAL01007842.1:157143-187075 GCA_013399475.1 Chauna torquata | reverse complement strand
GTCTCTGCTGAGCCCACAACACCTCTTGGGGGCCAGGCACAGATGGTTTTCCAGAGTATGCTACCAGATGCATCTCCGGATGAGGATAGCATGGACTGCCTTTGTCGGTATGGTTGTACGTCACCAGGGGTGGAGGGATGTGCATCTCCACCCTGTACAGACATGACGTATTTTTCCATGTTAGGTTGAATCCTGGCATAGACAGATCGGAGGAGTTTCTCCTGGCAATGTTGCAGGTGCCAGTGGGGCACACACTTAGTCTGGAGGAGGCAAAGCTGCTCATGAACCAGACGGTACAGCAGGTCCAGGATACTCTGAGCATCCCGGATGATGTTGCTCGGCACCTCCTCATGCACTGCAGGTGGAATGTGGATTTCCTGATCCAGCGTTACATGGAGGACCGTGAGACACTGCTCATCTCCTCGGGGCTGCAAGTGGAAGATGCCCAGCATCCTCCAAGTCCAGGAACCCACTGCCCTGTCTGTGTGAACCAGTTGTGTCCCACTGAGAAGCCACTAACCCTCTGTTGCATGCACTACTGCTGCAAGGTGAAGGTCCTGGGGTCTTTGGCTCCTGTAACTTGGCAGGGGATAGCTGCTGCCTAGTTGAAGCAGCTGTTCTTTCTCTGAAGCTGTTATCATGTGATTTGCTCAGAGCTCATACATTCTCTTGTCTTAGTTTCCTTGCTTATTGTGATACTTAAGCTCCTGATTAGTCTGTTCCCACTCTTGTGCTTTTGTGTACTTGGTGATGGTTCCAATAGCCTCTGCTGGGTGGGGTGGGCTGCTGGGGCTGGGATTTCTTCTTCACATGACCCAACTGGAGTAGTTTGTTTAGCTCCGATCTCTCCTCTTCTGCTTTCACAGCCCTGTTGGAATGAATATCTCACAACTCGCATTGAACAGAACATGGTCCTCAGCTGCACCTGTCCCATTTCTGAGTGCCGCGCACAGCCAACCACAGCGTTCATCTATTCCATCGTTTTCTCCAAGGAAATTATAGCCAAGGTGAAGTAGGAGAAGTGGTTACTGGGTGTTCAAGCCGTGTTCCATTTTGGTCAGTGGTAGCAGATAATCTCGCTGCTGCTTTTCCCCTTCCTGTAGTTAAGACTGGTCTACACAGTCATCAGAGGCAGCAGGAGCTGCTTGTTCTGAGGCAGGTGTTACTTTTTTTCCCTTATTCTTTCAGTTTTTAGTTATTACTTAGAGCTGAATCCCCTCGCCACCTATTGGCAGAGCTGTGGCTGTTGCATGACTGTCATTAGGATCCTGTGTGAACAGTTACATAGGAGAAACAAACAGCAGTCATAAAGACTGCTCTCTTAGCATTTTCCTTCAAGCTTGCAAACTGGCAACCAAAATGGGCAAAGCTATAGAAAACCATTTTCTTCAATGTATCCTTTATATCTTTTTTTCTATAAGAAGTGCTTGGGGAATTAATGTGTGTATACGGGCACTTAATTCTTACTGGCATTGCAAATCCTGTGGTCCCACTTGTCTCAGAGCAGGATTTAATATCCTGTTGCTATGACTAATTTATCAAAAAAAATTTCACAGTTCAACATAAATTGCAGCCAATTTTAACAAGTTGCTCTGATGCTCTCACTGAAATGTTATCTGTCTCCTTTTCTGCTCAATAAGTGGGATGACTGGAGCTTTAGTGCCTCAACGCAGAGTCACATGTACAGAGTCATAGAATAATTTAGGTTGCAATAATCTGGTCCAACCATGTGCTCAAAATAGCCAGCTTCTTGTGTGAAGATCTTACGGATCTAACACTGAATTTAAAACATATTGCTCCAGGTTCAGTCTTCTATGTATCTTCTATTTAGGTAGCTCTAGGCAGTGATAAGGGGCCTCTCTGCTGCCTTTTCTCCAGGCTGAACAAACCTAGCTCTCTCAGCCACCCTTCGTACATTCTGCGCTCTAGCTCCTGACTTTCTTGGTGGCCTATGGACTACATTTTCTCTAGTCTGTTAATGTCTGTCTTGTACTTGGAAGCCCAAACTATTCCTAGTATCTAATTGTGTCACCAGTACAAGTAGCTGTGAGGAATCCTTTCCCTTGTCTGTTACCTGAAGTCTTGTTAATACAAGAGTATTCAAGTTTCAACTTTTCATGCTATGTTCTACAAAACATAAATCCTGTCAGTTATGTTTCTGAAAGAGGTTTTCTCTCAAACTTGTTTCCCTCAAGTTCCTTGAGAATCTATTTTTCAGATGTCATCTCCCACTCTCGCCCCAGAGATTACTTGCTGGGAATCATGCAATAGACTCACACCTGGATTAACTTCAACATGTGCAAAGGTTCCTCTAAGATCTTTTGGCTGGTGTCACTGTGGTACTTGGCAACTTCTTGATTGTACCTGCTCAGTTTTCTTCCCAGCCCTTTGTTGGACACTTGTTCCCTCTGCTTTTAGGCTGCCTGAGAGCAACTCTTTCTCTTAAAGTTCTAACAGAAATCTTAGATCTACGTCAGCAGTTACACCTCTATCTCTTTTGTCTCACCAAGAAAATAGGACAGAGCAAAACTCTGTGGGTCAGATGTGAAATTCCACATCTGTAAAAGCCATGATTTGGTCCTGTCTGCAAACTCGAGGGACTCATTTGTCTCTCTAGATGCTGGTTTCTGGGCAGAAATGATCATATCTCCTATCAACAAGATAACAACAGACACTGATATTGAGTCTTTCATAAGAATAATGTGGCTTTATTGAGACTGCCTCCACCAGGCATCTTACCATGACGCAGACTGCCAGTCAGAAAACACTCTGTAATTTCAGTTGACTGAGAGAGAGAATGAACAAGAGAGAATAAATGAAAAAGAGATGAATAAGAGCCCTGCCTGAGCCAGTCAGTGCTCAAGGCTTGCACCTTTTCTCTGTAGTGCTCATTGTGGTCTATATTGTCCTTTCTGTGCCTGGAACTTAGGGCAGTTCTCCAGGTATGCAGGCATCTGCACAGGATGGCTGTGAAGACTACAAGGTTTCTTTGGAATTTCCTCCAGCTTTGTACATGTTTGCACAGTCCTTACACAAGACTAACTGAGCACTGAAAACAGTTATTTCATGCAGTACAGCTGCATTCCTGAGCAATCCCTTATTGCTGACCAGTCTGCTTTGTCCTCTGTAGTAACGTCTGTCTAGAGGCCTTGGACAAAGCGAGTCTACTTCCCCTTTGCACGTCAGTGTAACTTTACATGTTAGCATAACTAAGCAAAACGCTGCTGAGGAACTTAAAATCAGAAAAAAAAAACCAACAAAACCCTCCTGATAGCCCTCTATGGTGACACGACAGACTTGGTGGTTGAGGGGAGAACAATAGATGTTCTTTATCTCAGCTTTAGTGAGGCTTTCTACACTGCCATCCACAATATTTTCATGGAAGAACTAATGAACTACAAGCTGGATAAGTGGACAGTGAGATGGACTGAAAACTGGCTGAACTGCTCAGCTCAAAGGGTTATTGTCAGTGGCAGAAAGCTCAGCTGGAAACCAGTCACTAGTGGTATAACCCAGAGTTTGATGCTGAGGTCAGTATTTTTTAACATCTTCATTGATGACCTGGATGATGGGACCAAGTGCACCCTCAACACATTTCTAGATGATAAACAACTGGGAGGAGAGGTCAACACCTCAGATGGTTGTGCTACCATTCAGAGGGAGCTCAACAGGCTAAAGAATTGAGCAGACAGGAATCTCATGACGTTCATCAAAAGAAAATGCCCAGTCCTGCCCCTGGAGAGGAATAACCCTATGCAACAGTATGTGCTGGGGGGCCAACTGTCTGGAAAGCACCTCTACAGAAGATGACCTTGAGGGGTCCTGGTGGACAAGAAGTTGAACATGAGCATGCCATTGTGGCTAAGAAGGCCACCAGCATCTTAGGTTGGATTAGGAAGAGCATTGACAGCAGGTAGAGGAAGCTGATCCATCCTCTCCATCCAGTGTTGGTGAGGCCACATCTGGAGTACTGTGTCCAGTTCTGGGCTCCCCAGTACAAGAAAGACACAGACGTACTGGAGAGATTCCAGCAGAAGGCCACAAAGACTAGTTTTATTTCCATAAGTGCCTTCCAATCTCAGCTATTCTACGATTCTACGAAACAGCATCCAGGTATGAGATGAGGGGTGGGGAAAAGACTCGAAGGGAATGCAGGAGCAAACTAGCTCAGTGCTATTTTATTGTGAGCAGTTGAGTTGGATGTAGAGCCCAGAGGTACCAGACCCCGGTTGTAAGGCCTAACCGTACAGATTCTCTGCCTTAAATCTTCTCTCTGGCTTCTCATTACAGTATGAAAAAGCCCTCCTCAGAGGCTATGTTGAATGTTGCTCCAACCTGACATGGTGCACCAACCCCCAGGGCTGTGATCAGATCCTCCTTAAGGATGGGCTTGGTTATGAGGCAGCCTGTTCCAAGTGCTCCTGGATATCCTGTTTCAACTGCAACTTCCCAGAGGTGAGGCTGAGCTGAATCACAGGCAGTACTGCCTTGGGTTTGGCACACACCATTCTGCTTCTGTGTGGTTGACTGTCTTTCTCTTTCAGGCCCATTATCCTGCTAGCTGCAGCCACATGTCTCAGTGGGTGGACGATGATGGGTACTATGAGGGAATGACAAGTGAAGCCCAAAGCAAGCATCTGGCTAAACTCATTTCGAAGCATTGTCCAAGCTGCCAGGCTCAGATAGAGAAAAATGAGGGGTGTCTGCAGTGAGTATCCATTCCTGTTTGGTATTGGGATGGGAAGGGGCAAAGACATACAGTTAGCTCTACTGTGCTTTCTTTGGCTGAAGAGTAAGTGTCATAGCAGGTCTGTTTTATAGTTTTAGAGGAATGAGTGATTGAATTTAATTCCTAGGAGAAGCAAAGTGCTCCCCAGCATTCAGAGTTAAGTCCATTGATAGCTGTGTACTAGAAACAAAATTAATTTTGCAGTACTTTTTTAGCAAGCACTTGTCTGCTCACAGAATCCACTATAGACATAGAGAGATACAGGCTGGGGAGTGGATATCTCAGCACCTTTTTTTTTTTTTTTTTTGGATGCTCTCATGTTTCTACAACTTTAAGCAGTTTGTTTTAACTGCCTGTTTAACTGCCTGGATCTGCGGCAGCTTTTTACATAGTATGGGAGGCACCTCCAGCTTTGAAGCCAAGGCTTTGCAGTTGCCATTTGCTCCTTTCTTGCACTGGCACAGCCCCTGGCACCCAGCTCTGATTCATTCCTGTGTGTTGCCTGTGGCCCTATGGCCGTACAGAGCCTTTCTGCACTGTGGAGTGCTGCATTGCTGAAGGAAGAGGTGAGGTTTCATGTAGATCTCGTTCTGAAATGTGGAATGCTTAGTTCACCCTTCCAGTTCTTGGTAGGGTGGTACTGTGAGATTGTGCTGCCAGTTTTCCTGGTTCACTTTTGGAGACGTGATGACTTTTTTAAGCATCATTTTCTTCCAGCAGGGCTTTAAAAAATACATGCAGTGCATAGAACTGAGTGAATGGGAGTGACTGGGCTACACACTCCTGCCCTGTGGTGTAGGGGAGCACTGGGAGGAACTGTTTGCAAGCAGCTGTTAGCACTGGATGATTCCCTTTGTTCTTCTCCTGTCATGCAGTATGACGTGTGCCAAGTGTAATCATGGCTTCTGCTGGCGTTGCCTCAAGCCCTGGAGGCCAACTCATAAGGATTATTACAACTGCTCCGCTATGGTGAGTGGTTTGCTGTATCCCAGTGGTTCATACTTGCGTTCCGATGCACCTGACCTCTCCGAGAGTGAAGATCTCCACTTGTGCCCTTTGCTGTGGACTTTACTTCATGCACTTGCCAGTGATCTTGATAGTATTGTCAAAGTCTGTGTGTGGTAGCCATTTCCAGGCAATCCTAGCACCTGAAGGAAGTTGTTACAGGTTACTTCTACCTTTCCTTTCAGGTGAGTAAAGCAGCTTGGCAGGAGAAGCGTTTTCAGGATTACAATGAGAGATGCACCTTTCATCATCATGCGAGGGTAAGGCCTCCTTTTCTTGCAGATGCTGACTCTGTTGCCTTAGCTCTGATGAGCAGGACAGTTGCTGTTGTGTCTCAATGCATTTCACCTGAACCTGAGAAACAGGCTTTGGATCCCAGGTGGAGTTGCCTGGTCGTGTCACCCTTGATCTGGTGTCAGGGATAGTTCTTGGCCTGCTTTCTTCTGCCAAGTCTGTTGTGGAAATTGAACACCTTAACTTGTGGTGTTCCCCTGTTCAGACTGATGCAGTAATTGGAAGCAATGGCAAGGAGGACTGAAGGCTGAACTCTACCTAGAGCTAAGTTACTGTGAAATGCAGAGATGTAGTTGGGTGCAGTAATTGCTCTCCTGCTGCCTTCGTCTTCTGGGGTGGCACTTTAGAATGCTCAGCAATTATCTGTGTGGAAGGTGCTGGTTTTTTGATCTTGTGGGGCTTGAAACTGACTTTTTTTCCCTCCTGTGGTTATTGCAGGAATTCGCCATGGGTCTGAGGAACAGGGTTTCTTCCATCAGTGAGATGCCAAAAATTAGGACTTTGACCTTTGTTCTTCATGCCTGCAAAGTGCTGGAACAGGCACGGAAGGTAAGACTGGATAACAAGTTTACTGAGATTTAGGCTTAATTCAATTGGTGTGTTTTGCCTTTCTTAAAGTGACAAGATGCCACTGGGAAGACCTTGCTGTATTCCAACAAGGGGAGACAGAAAAACCTTGAGGGGAGCAATAGCATCAGAACAGGGGAAGAGCTCATGTTTGCCTTTCTGCGCTCTTACTCTGAGCTAGGCTCCCTCTGCAGTGATTCTCACAGTCGCGTCATAAGAATTGGAGCATAGGTCAAGTTTACACCATGGAATCAGCACAAGTGTTTTCATATGGTTAGTTTGGCCCATTCCAGTTTGAAATGCCCCAGTGGCGGCACTTACTTTTGGAAAGCTCTCCTGATGAAGTGCTACCGTTAGGAAGTCCCTCTTGATGCTCATGATTTTGCTTTAACTTCATTTCATGAGCTATAGGTGTTTTGGGAGCACTGAGTTACCTAATGCGTGCCCTGCTGGCCATGTTATGAAGGAGTTATAGTGCAGCCTCTGGATGTGTGCAGTAAACCTGTAGTAGGATAGGCCTGCAATGTTTTCTTTCCCCTGATACATAAGGAGGAGGTGGGAATTGCCTTTAAGTACATACCTTGTTTGTGCAGGCAGTCTTGATTTTGAGAGGCACATGGAACAAGGGTGTCTGATCCTTTTTTATCTTCTCAGTGTGGCAGTCCTGGGTTTGCCAGGGTACACTGTTGCTTGCTGCTGCTGGCTTTTCTGGCCTCATTTATATAAATGGAAACAGTGGTCTTGTTCCTGATGGTTACCTGGATGGCTTTAGGAGTCATTCATCCTTAATAGGAGTTTGTCAGTCGTTGAAATTGCTTTGTCCTGAGCTCTTGGTACTGTGTAGCACCATGTGTGCTTTCCCTTGGGTTCATTTCTCTCAGTTCACTGCCACTCAAGTTCAACTTGGGCTGCCCTGTGGGTTCTGTGCACTGATTGTTTTGACACCCTGCCTGCTGGTCGGTCTCACTTGTTGTACATTTGCAGTCTGTGTTCTTGTGATGGTTTGTGAGCTGGGAACAATCAGTTGTTTCAGACTTAAGTACAAAATAATTACACATTGATTTCCAGTTCTATGAGTAGGTTTAGGTGGCCTGGCACTGCTGTCACTTGACATAATGGTTCGCTGGGCTGTCACCGCACACCAGAAATGTGCCAGACTTCTCTTAGCCACTGATACAGTCTGGATGGGTTTGGTGCTACTCTGTTCTTTACTTGCCCACGCTGAAGGGGGATGCTTAACAGCACAATCTGTACTGCTCCAGGTACTGGCCTACTCCTGTGTGTACAGCTATTATAACCAGGACACTGAGAGCACGGATATTGTGGAACAG
The DNA here is from genome assembly GCA_013399475.1 of Chauna torquata. Taxonomy (NCBI): domain Eukaryota; kingdom Metazoa; phylum Chordata; class Aves; order Anseriformes; family Anhimidae; genus Chauna; species Chauna torquata. The sequence continues at coordinate 179,149 of VXAL01007842.1, read as the reverse complement.
CAGACTGAGAGCCTAGAGCTGCACACGAACGCTCTGCAGATCCTTCTGGGTAAGTCCCACAGTCTCTCCAAAGTACAGACTAGCAGTCCATGATGTGTAGTTCAAACGGTGGTAGCTCTGTAGTAGGGCAATAGCATACGCACCAGCACCCAGCAGGTATCTCTCACATCCCCCAGCCTATTTCTGTCTTTTCAATGTCATTTCTGGGAAGTTCACTGAAGCAATTTGGCTGCTGGTGTAGTTTCATGCAGTAGTGAGCAATATGTTCCCTTCCAAAAGAGGAATGTGCGTGCACAAGGGACTTAAGTAGCTGTGACTGGCTTGATAATCAGAGCTCAGGGACTTGGTTTCTGCTTAAGAGTGTGGGGAGCAGTGTGATTTTGTTGGTCTTGTATTGTAGAGGAAACCCTGCTGCAGTGCCAGGACCTGACTTCCTCTCTTCAGCTCCTGAAAGCAGAGCATTTCAGTACTGGTTTGGAGTTGGTGCACCGGATCAAGGAGCGTCTCTTTGCAATTCTCTGGCACTCCACACAGGTGAAGTCCACATGTCTGTTGGAGGCTTGTCTTGCTCTGGTTTAATTTGATCTTGGCAAACCTAGGAAGGGACTCAATCAGCTGAGGGTACAGACTCTGAGGTGCTGTATGTGTGGATGTAGGGAAGGGGTTTGCAGCACAAAGTACACCTCACATCACTTATTGTCTATTTCATCTGCCTGTTCTTCCATGCTGGCAGGATTTCCGTGTTGGGCTTGAGACTTTGGCAGATCCTGGTCAGAAAAAGGTGAAACTCTCAAATGTGCCTTCTTCGGCCCCTGCCTGTATAGGGTGAGTTTTCTTAGCGGGGTAACGAGGAAAGGTGGTGAGTGCAGAAAAAAAGAAGGTGACAAGAATTTTTTCCTGTGCTCACTGAAATACAAAAGAATTCATAACAGATACTAATTTCTTGCATCCTGTGTTGTGGTTTGAGATAACAAAGTAAGTAACACAGCTGAGTAGAAAGCCCAGTGGAACCTCCACTTAATATGAGGCTGTGGTCAAGAAAGCTCCATCACTGGCAGACCCAGTTATGGATGTTGCTCTACCTGGACTCTCTTGGGTTCCTGCAGAGAGTCACCCACTCTTTCTTCAGAGGTGTACTGGAGATCTAGGAGGTGCCTGAATGAGAGCAGCAAGAGGAACATACATGGAGAGAGATAGAAGGGCCTGACACTTATTTTAGGAAGGGAATGGAGAAGTGACACAGCTGTAAAATAGTGTGTTGAGAGGTGAAATGGATGGTTTGTTGTGACCCTGTCCTAGAGTACTGAGCTGGCAGGTGTTAAGTGTGATCGAAAGGTGATAAGTTTAAAACAAAGTCCATTCCAATATGACACACTGCTTAAACCAATGAACACAACTGGCCCCTGCTGTTCCAGTGTGACCAATACCCCTGGACAGCTGCTGTGTTTCCAGGAGCTGAACAGGGTGCTGAGGGTTGCAAGAAGGAATGACAACTGGGCCAAGAGAGACTCAGTTTCAAGGCAGGGTTTCCAGTCTCTTCCAAGGAGGCTGAGACACCAGATCTGCTGACTGCAGCTTGTTGGCCAGTCTGCAGGCGGCTTGCTCACACATCCCGGTGCTGCATGTGTGGATAAGTGCATTTAATCACCTTCCCTTAGGTGTTACCTGCATGGCTGCTGCCTCTCTAAGGCATGGCTTTGGTGGGGATTGCTGAGGTGATGGTAGTGTGGAGGGGCAAGAGTGGTGTGGGGCTGGGTAATAGTTACTGCTCGCAGTCTGGGAATGGGCAAGGTCTCTGCTCTGATGTTCTCCTCTTCAGTAGGCCAAAAAGTACCATCTTGTGCGACTCCCCCAACACAGATGAAGATGGCAAAGAGGCTGAAGATGAGGAGTATGAACCGCAGTGGCAGGAAGACTACGATGATGATGACGACCTTGATGAAGACAACTTTCTGTTTGATGATGAGTCAGATAACCTAGATTGTGACTCCTACTTTGATGATGATGATGCCTATGACTAGAGGTGGGCTGTCACCCAGCCTGCCAGCCTGGATCTCTGCCTCCAGGCTGGCTTGACCAGTTTGTCTTAGCGTCTTTCCTCAAAGATAGTTGGGAGCTCTCGAGCAGAATGAAGAGACATTTCCCTTGGGGGCTGCTTCCTCAGTGACTACTGCTTAATATGCAGAACCATTGCTCTGGGCAGATGGGATGTGTTACTGTGGTCACCTCTCTCAGAAAGACATCTCCTTCCTTTTCTCTCGTCTCCATTTCCACTCTAGATACAATCATCTAATTGAGTTTGGAGCTGAACTGTGGTTTTCTAAGTGAGGAGTGCTTGCCACCTTTTAAAGGACTATTCAGTCCTTTGGAGTGCTCTCCCCAGGTGCTGTGGCATGTGTCCCAGCATGGCACTGTCTAATCCAGCCAGTGTCTAGAAATAGTATAAAAGCAATGTGTTAACACTCAAGCCAAAGCCTCCTGTCTGAAGCTGGTGGGGTCCCCTCCAGAGCCACAGACATGGCTCAGTGGATTCCTCCATTTTGGGGGGGGGACAGCTTTTTTGCTGTTTGGAGTTGTCTTCTCTGCCGTGAAGCAGGATGGGCTGCTATGAGTGGCACAAGTTTGCAGGGCTGCATTTAAGTGTATAAATGTATGCATGCATGCACACACGCATATATAAAAAAAATATGCAGAGTTTGTTTGGATTATACTTTCTTTGCAAAAAAAAGAAAACCCTGAGGAACAAGGGTTGAAGAAAAAGTTTATAAAAAAGTTTTTTTTCTTAGCACAAGCCTCCTTGTTGTCTATAAGGGGACATGACATGGGTGCAAAGGGAGAGCAAGACATTTTGTTGTGAGGAGGGTGTGATCTAGATGACTTCATCCCAGGAGTTATTTGTGAAATTGGTGAGGGTTTGGGATCCTCACTCAGGCCAGGCAAAATATCTTTTTTTCTCTGGGCAGTTCAGGGAACAGCAAAAGGTATGGGGAAGGATTGGGAAAGAGGGCAGGGTGCTAGACCACAGAGTGATAGGGCTGTTGTTTCTGGGAGTAGATGCAAGGCAGGAGGCATGTGCTTGCATGTTGATGAAGGTAACGTCTGGAACCCAGCAGAAGGCAGATGTATCAGGGCTTGGCAGGGGGGCAGTTTGGAGGTTTGTGGGATTGGGGATGCAGGTTTTTTCTCAGGGCCTGGGGATCATCTGGTTCCCTGAGGCAGGTGGGACAGAGCAGAGCATACTGGATGCCTGAAGTTCCTCATGTGGAACCTCATGCCTGGAGTTCCTCATTCAGGGTTTCCTGAATGCCTGGGTTTCCTATGATGTGTCAGGTACTTGAGGCTGAGCAAGGCCTTCCAGACATGTTCGTTTGATACGGGGATGGTAAGGACAAGGTCTTCTGTAAGTACATCACTGCCAAAAGGAAGACCAGGGAAAATGTGGGCTCACTGCTGAATGAAATGGGAAACCTGGTTACCTAGGACAGGGAAAAGGCTGAGGTACCGAATGCCTTCTTTGCCTCAGGCTTTACCAGCAAGACAAGCCTTCAGGAATCCTGGGGCCCGAGGAGGGGAAAGGGTGGAGCAAGGAAGCTATAGACCTGGTAGAAGAGAATGTGGTCAGGGAATACTGATGCATGCTGGAAATAGGTATTCACCCTCATGGGATGAACCCGCGAGTGCTGAAGGAAGCTGGCAGACATCATTGTCAGGCCACTTCCACTAATCCTTGCTCCAGCATGGAGACATGCCTGAAGACTGGTCAACTTCACCTCGATCCCTGGGAAGGTGATGCAGCAACTCATCCTTGAAACCAATTTCTAGGAACAGGAAAGACAATCAGATCCTCAGGGGTAGTCAGCATGGATTCACCTAAGGGAAGTCATGCTTGACCAACTTGCTAAGCTTCTACACTGAAATGACCAGCCTCCATCAACTCTGCATCTGCTGTCACCTGTGGTGTCTCCAAGGTCCTTAGATCAGGGTGGGTCCCATCAATGTCTACAAATACCTGAAGGGAGGGTGCAAAGAACCAGGACAAGAGGCAATGGTCACACACAGAACATTCCCCTGAACACCAAGAAGCACTTCTTCACTGTGCAGGTGATGGAGCACTGGCACAGGCTCCCCAAAAGCTTGTGGAATCTTCTCCTTGGAGATCTTCAGAAGCTGTTTGGACATGGTCCTGGGCAACATGTTGTAGGTGGCCCTTCGTGTGTGTGTGTGTGAATAGGACAAGATGCCCCCCAGAGATCACTTCCAACTCAGCCAGTCTGTGATTCAGTTCAGTGTTCTAAACAGGATGAGGGCTAGTTTGGGGTTTACTGTTAGGGTTTGTGTTCTGTTCCAGACAGGATCAAGGTATGGTGTAGCATTAGGTATAAGGATAGGCTTAGGGTTTGAGTTAGGGTTAAGACTACAATTAGGATGAGGTTTATGCTCAGCCTTACTGTTACCGTTAAGCTGGGAGGACTACAGAGGCATTGCTCAAACATTCAGAGATTAAATATGGAAAGCTAAAGCCCAAGTGCAATTGAATCTGTCCACGGATGTCAAGGAAAAGAGGAAGGTCTTCTGTTTGTCAGTGGTGTACTTAAAGAAAAACCCTCACCCTAAACCCTAACCTTAAAATGAAGCCCTAAACCTGGGCAGCATTCTCCAAGCACACAGATGAAGGCATCTCCTTTAATCTCACAGCACCCCCGCAGCCCCGCTGTAGCTAGGGTTGTGCAGAGAGGCAGATATAAGCCTCTCCTCCCCTTGCACGTCTTCTACCTTTCTCTTCCTTTTTGTACTCTGGTCTGGTCTCCTCCTGTGTAGCCTCTGCCTGCCTTCCTGCCAGTGGAGGTGACGGAGACGCCTCAGGTAGCTTCTCATCATGGCAGTGCTTGCCACCAGGCAGCAGAGGACCTCGTGGCTGCAGCATGTGCACCCATCCTGGCAGTCGGTCCCCACAGAAACCAAGGGTGTCCGGACCGTCTCCTGGAAATGACAGAGCAGGGGGCACAATGAAAGGGGCAGGAGCCTTGGGGGGCTAACCCCTGTCAGGCAGGGCTTGGTGTCTTCTCCAGAAACTCCAGCCTCACTGGCCTGCCCAGGCAGCAGATTGTGCTAAGAAAATCTCAGGTGGGCCCTGTGTTTTCTTGCTGGCAGGTTCAGCCCCTGCAGGGCACCATGTCCTCATTTCCCCCTCCAAGCTGAGGCCAACCTCTGCCTCCTGGAGAGGTAGGAAAAGACCTGCAGAAGATGTGGAGGACCCTTTGGGTTCTGCTAAGGCTTTCCTGGCCATGCAGGTTTTTACTCCTTGGTTTAAGGGTCCTTGGCCCAAGGCCTTGGCAGTCTCCTGTTCCCAGTGGCCCCATACCACCTTGCCTATGACCACAATCACTTACATGTCTCCAATGTCTCCTGGCCGTGTGCCATAGCCAGGATGCAAGCAAAACCCCACAGAATGGCCACAGGGCTTGGCTATAGGTGTAAACCATCTCCAGGGACTCTGGGGTTAGATGCAGCTGAGCAAAGGAAGGACAAAGCCAGTGCAGAGGGCAGGACAGGTGGGAGGGCTGCAGCACTGCATCTGTGTGCTCTAGGTCCTGCGGAAGATCATCCCAGCTGACCCTGGTCCAAGCGGGGCGGTCTCCAAAGCCAAAGTCAGCAGTGAGCAGAGGAGCCATGGAAAGTGCAAGGACCATGGTGAAGGCTGGTCTGAGCATGGTCCTGTGCCCTCCCAAGGACGAGTCTCCAGGCCAGAGCTGGCTGCCACCCTGCATCAAACTCTGCCGGTGGCCGGCAGCACCCAGGTGTGTCCCCAGGTGTCTATGTGGGAAGAGCCTGATGGTGTCACTGGCTCAGCAGTGATTTCACAAAAGAACCTACGATATCACAAAGCCTTTCCCCAGGTCTGAGCAGCAGGGGAAGGGTGAGGCAGCATGAGGGAGAGTCCTGGCAGCCAGGGAAATGGGTTTCTAACCCTGCTGCTCCCATTGGTGTCTCCACTGGGGGTCTGTCTTCCCACCAGGAGAGTGGCCCTGACACCCAGGATCTCTCCAAAATCCTTTGCAAGAAGGAAGCCCAGGATCTCCCCAAAATCCTTTGCGAGAAGGCGCTACGCCAGCACGGGGCATTGCTAGAGGCCCGTCTGACCCACACTCGGTGCTGGGAGGCTGTGGCACTTTGAGCAGCACCATGCTTTAGCAGACTGGGAAGGAAGAATCCCCTCTGGCTTCAGCAGCTGTGACCAGCAGCTCTGGCCAAACCTGGAGCACGTGACTAAAGTTGGGGGCTGATGCTCAGCAGTGCAAGATTGCTGGTCCAGTGGGGATGGAGCAGGCAGGCTGGGATAAGCCCTGAGCCCCGCATGGCTCATCCCTCAGTCCTGGATGCCTCAGGCTCCTGAGGACGGATCAGGGTCACCGCCTGTGCCAGGAGCCGCAGCCCCCCAGCAGGCCAGGGCGTAGTGATTTCATCGCTCCTCAAGCCTCTCTGTGCCCCAGGGCTGGCTCTGGTGGCCTGGGGAGCGTGGCTGGTGCTCACCAGAGAGGTCTGGCAGCAACCTGCTACGCAGCAGCATGAAGCATCCCCGTGCTGGGTGCTCTGGGGAGCTCCGTCGACTCTGCATCTGCTGTCACCTGTGATGTCTCCAGGGACCTTAGATCAGGGCGGGTCTCATCAATGTCTACAAATACCTGAAGGGAGGGTGCAAAGAGGCAGGACAAGAGGCAGTGGGCACACACTGGGACACAGGAGGTTCCCCTGAACACCAAGAAGCCCTTCAAGGTGCGGGTGACGGAGCACTGGCACAGGCTGCCCAGAGAGGCTGCGGGGTCTCCTCCTTGGAGATCTTCAGAAGCTGCCTGGACACGGCCCTGGGCAAGCAGCTCTGGGTGGCCCTGCTGGAGCAGGGCTTGGACCAGACGGCCTCCAGAGGCCCCTTCCCACCTCAGCCATCCTGGGATTCTGTGATTCCGTGACCTGGTTGTTGCTGCTTGGGTGGGCTGGTGCAGACGGATGGCTGCTTGCACCCGGCTGCTTGCACCCAGCTGCTGATGCTGTTCCCTGAGTTACTGACCTCAGAGACAGCCAGGTGAATAGGACAGAGATGAACAGGACTTGATCCCTCTGATGGCCTTGTGGGCTCTGGGTGTGCCAGGCAAGGTGCACCCATCACCGGGACCCAGGGCTTTGCCTGAGGGAGGCAATGCTTTGCTTGGTACCTGATGATGACGTTGTTCATTAGAGGCTGCATATCGGGCTGTTTCACCCGATGATGGCTTCTGGCTGCTACCAGGCAGGTCACTGTGGGGAGCTGCTGGGATCCCTGGCTTGTCCACAGCAGCCGGCCACTTCCCAGCCAGCATTCGTTAGGGCAGGGGCTGCAGGGCAGGAGCCTGCTCTGGGACCTGTGGTGCTGGAGACGTGTTGGTCATGCACTGATTCTGCTCTCATTTGCTCATTTTATTCAGCAGTGATAACGCTGTGCTGTTGCAAGGAAGCAGCACAAGCCCCAGTGAGGAGGCTCTGGGGACCGGAGCACCCCGTTACCCGCAGGGCTGTTTCGCCCAGCCCGTATCAGGTCAGGAGGGCCGGGAGAGGACCCCTCACTGCCTGCTGGCAGCACAGGGATCCCGGGAATATCCGCGAGGATCCCGTCACAGATGCGATGGGTGCCGAGGGAGCTGTTTCCAGAGGCGTGCAATGGGTGCTGCACTGCAGAGGCAGCAGCTGGAGGGTGCTGTCGCCACGGGAAAGGCTTGTGCCCTGTGCTTGCTCGACACACAGGGCTTCATTTAGCAGCAGGCCCCACTCCCAAAAAGCGAAACGTGTTGCAAGTTTTGGGGTGTTTCTAGTATGTCAGAAACAGGCCCAGCCTGTGAGACTCGTACGTGCGAGGGCTGGCGGAGCTGCTGTGCACAGCGACCTCGGAGCTGCCCTCAGCCAGGACCATGTCCTTGCTGCGATGCTGCTGACACAGCTGGGGTCCAAACGCCCTGAAGCCTCATCCCCCACGCAGACCCTGGCAGTGGTGGGCACAGCCACCTGCAGGGAGCCTGGCTGGGGCGGGGGGGGGACCGGCCATATCAGGACCGGTGCTTGAGGGCAGCTCGCAGCGCTGGCCGTCAGATATCGAGTGCAGGGAAGAGCCCTCTCCGTGCCCTGAGGGGTGGCTGTGGGCACGGCAGCGTGTCCACAGGCAGGACCGTGCTCCCCCCCACGCACACATCTGCACGGGGTGCTGAGGGGGTCCCCAAGGTGGTTGGGGTTCAACCAACGGGGATTTCCTCAGCCAGCACCCTGGGGCTCCCGGGACAGCATGCTCAGGGGATGGGGCTGTCATGGCCACGGTTGGATGGCGCAGCGCTGCTGAGCACGGCTGCGGCCGCACCAGACTCTTCACTACAGTTTTTGGTTTTTCGCTAAAAAACTTACCAACTAAAGCTTTCCATTAGGCATGTAACTCAGATAACACCTCTGTCCTCACTGCAAAGTAAAACCCCTCACAGAATCACGGGATGGCTGAGGTGGGAAGGGGCCTCTGGAGGCCGTCTGGTCCAACCCCTGCTCCAGCAGGGCCACCCAGAGCTGCTTGCCCAGGACCACGTCCAGGCAGCTTCTGAAGATCTCCGAAGAGGAGACCCCGCAGCCTCTCCGGGCAGCCTGTGCCAGTGCTCCGTCACCCGCACCGTGAAGTGCTTCTTGGTGTTCAGGGGAACCTCCTGTGTCCCAGTGTGTGCCCACTGCCTCTTGTCCTGGCACTGGGCACCACTGAACAGAGCCTGGCTGTGTCCTCTTTGCACCCTCCCTTTGGGTATTTGTGCAAGCCACTAAGACCTAGCACCAGCTACAAGGGTTCTTGACCCTCCTGAATCAGGGCTCAGCTGCAAGAAAGGCTCCACACCCCCTTGGGGCCAGGCTGTCCCTCCAGACAGCAGCCCCGCTCATGGTCCCTGGGACAGATCCTGCTCCTTCTCTCCCTGAGCCTCTCCCTCCTCCCTGGGAGCCTCGCGTCAAAGGAGTAGCTGACACCCATCCCCACTAGCTCTCAGCCACCGCCTCTGTGCAAAGCCCTGGGTCCCTCCCTGCTAAGGCTCTGCTGGTTGCAAACAAAGATTTCTCAGGATGTTGCTACAGTCATTTCAGCTCCTTCCTGTTCCCTCAGGCATCCCCAGGGGAAATGCAGCTTCTTTCAGTCCTTCAAGGTTCTTACGTGGCAGTTCTTCGGACTGGGCCAGTTCTTCCCAGCAAGTTGCCCTGGGTTCAGGTTGTGTTGTGAGGGCAGCGCTCCAGTTTCACCCCTGGGTATGTGCTGGGGCCAGCACTGCACATTCATATATATGCCTATAAATACCTGAAGGGAGGGTGCGATGAAGACAAAACCAGGCTCTTTTAGGTGGTGCCAGTGCCAGGACAAAAGGCAATGGGCACAAACTGGGACACAGGAGGTTCCCCTCAACTTCAGGAAGCACTTCTTCACCGTGCGGGTGACGGAGCACTGGCACAGGCTGCCCAGAGAGGCTGTGCTCCATGCAGAAGCATTTTCCTTCAGAAGCATGCTTGCTAAAGCTGATGGTCCTGCTCCCCACAACCTCCCTGCAGGGACCATCGAGTAGCAGGAACTCACTGGTGGCCAGCCTGTTGCTGGCAGTGATGCTGGTGCTGTTTGGTCCTGCTATTTATGGTCTAGTGGTCTGCATGTCAGCCTTGTGTGGGTCAGAGAGCCCAGTGCAGGCCCCTTCAGGCACCCTTGGAGCCTGTCTGGCATGTCCTGCCAAGGTTGCAGGTGCTCATAGTCCCTGCAGTGCTCCTAGCATGTCCTAGTGATGGTTGTTATTCAAAACAGGTAGATACTCTAAACCATCTGGGCTCAGGCACACGTCAGAGGATCCCTTCTCTTTCATGTCATGTTCTCATGAGCATTATATAAAATAAGGTGGAGAGGGCACAGGATCACCCCTGTGCCTCTTCCCTAAAGTGAGGACCTTCTCCCTCTCCTAATCTGCTCATGGAAAGAGTTTGTCCAACCTTTCTGATCCAGTAGCCTCCTCCAGTCATCTGCCCCACTACTTCCTCCTCTTCCTGTTGCCTTCCTTTCTTGCACCCACTGCCCCAAATCTCTGTCTTGTGGTTCAGGTCAGGCATTTATTTCCTTCACCCTTGCAGAGCTCTCACCATTCCCACCTGCCTGCCAACCTGCTGCAAAAGAAACCAGGCTATTGAGTTGCTTGAGCGTGTACAGAGATCAATGAAGCTGGTGATGGGATGGGAAGACAAGACATGAGGAGTGGCTGAGGGAATTGGGCTGTTTAGTCTGGAGAAGAGGAGGCTGAGGGGAGACCTCATCGCTCTCCACAACTACCTGAAAGGAGGTTGCAGTGAAGAGGGTGCCAGTCTCTTTACTCAGGTGACAAGTGACAGGACGCAAGGCAATGGCCTCAAGTTGTGCCAATGGAGTTTTACATTGCACATTAGAAAGAATTTCTTCATGGAGAAGGTGGTCAAGCATTGGAATGGGCTGTCCATGGAAGTGGTGGAGTCCCCATCCCTGGAGGCATTTAAGAGACCTGTGGACGTGGCCCTGAGGGAGGGACATAGTTTAGTGATGGGACTCAGTAGGTCAGGTTGATAGCTGGACTTGATGATCTTGAAGTCTTTTCCAACCTAAATCATTCTATGATTCTAAGGATCTGCAATCAACTCACAGACACCACTACTACTCCAATGCAGCCAACTCCTGTAGCATTACCGTCATGCTCAGGGCTGCTCAGGGCACCCCAGGGCTGGGACAGCAGCTGCTGCTGTCACAGGGAATGAAGCGATGACAACTGAATGTGCCCCCATTGCAGCGGCAAGGAGGCTGGGACCAGTTACACCTCCTGCTCCAGACCCTGCACCAAAGCCCTGTGCCTGGAAGCAGCTGCCGAAGGCTAAGCACCATATACAGGCTGAAATGGACATTTCTTCTGTGGGTCCACAGCAGTGGATTGGCCACAATGGCCACACTGCTCCTTTCAATTTCTTGATGTTTTATGTCTTTGACCCTGGCCTCCAATGCTGAGATTTTGCTGGGTGTCTGAGTGAGCATGTTAATAAGAAATAAACACTCCCCATAATGGGAAGGGGAAATAAATGACACTCCCATGAACTCCAGGCTAAAAAAGCAAAAAAGAGGAAGCCAAATGGCTTGGTAAATCTCATTATTTTAGGCAGTTTTTGTTACCTTGGCCTACCCAGTCTCCTTCTGGGACGACAGAGGTGGTGGCCCTGCAATGTGACTGTCCCTGACTGTCCTGGGTTACGTCTCTGTCCGTGGGACATCTCCCAGCCCTAACACTTGCTGGTAGCTTGCACGTCCCGGCTTGCTCTGCCACCTGCCATTGTGCTTTCTGCTGTGGCCAGCTCATGCGGGTGGGGGACAAGCTGACTTGCTGTGCAAACAAACGGGATAAGAGATGCTGCCCAGCGGGATGGGCACAGATCACCCTTGTTGCCCTTGGATGTAAACCAGTGCCACCCACCACCGCCCAAGGACTTGCCCTGCATGGTGTGTCCCTACTTGTGCTCAAAACGCCCCAGGGCTGCCCACATCTCCTGAAAACCTCCCCTGTGGCCCCCACCGGCTGCAGAGTGATACTTGGTCACAGGGTTTGGTCACACCTGTGACATTCACAGCTGTCTTCACCTGCCAGTGGGAAGGAGGGAGGTAAGAACAGGAAGAAGGGGAGGGAAGAAGGAAGAGAGAGGGAGGGAAGGAGGCTGCATTTGGCAACTGCCTCCAGAGTGGCCGACCGTCACCGCAGGAGAGGTTCACAATGTCCTCAGCAACTTCCACCAGCTCTTTGCCCAGCGGCCTGGCTGTCCTGACAACTTTCCCGGATGCGCTCTTCATTCCTGAAATGGTGAGTGCCAGCTTTTCCCCAGGGGGGGCAAATGCTGCTCATGGGGCACCCAGCACACTTGGTGCTGCAGGTGTTCAAGGGATGAGTCTAGTTAGAAAGTGTGCAGTCCAGGAGCCAAGCCAGGTCCTTGAGCCACAAGCGTCCGTGGGCAGCCCCTGGTGCCCAGCTCACCCTTAGAGAAAGCTGCGAGCCTTAAACTGGGGCTCTAAAACTCCCCTTCAGTCTGCAGGGGATTTTTGTGGCACCTCTGAAAACCTTCTGTAGTTCGCAGCCTAACAGATTTGCAGGGGTTGCTGGTGGGTTTAAGCTAGATAGCTAAATTGAGCCAATTAATTAATTGGTAGGTGATTTTGAGCAACTGATGCATGCAGAGGATAAAAATGCTTTTTTAAAGCAGAGGGTAAAAGTTAGGTGGGGTAACTGTTTGCAGCAGCAAAAAGCCTCAGCTGCTGAAGCTCCAATGTTCCTGGGCTGGCGGTGCAGTGTTGGAGCTGGGCATGGGGGTGAGCGGAGGGTGGACGAGTGCCTTGCCACTTCTTCCCACAATATAATCTCATTGACTGGGAGAAGATCAGCATCTGAAAGGATTTGGCACAGGTAATTACAGTCGTTGCTGTGAGCATTGACTGAAAGACAGAAAGTTTCAAGGAGAAGCTGTGTCCTCTGCCCCTGCTAATGTCACCTACTCTTCTCACAAAGTTGGAGAGGCTTTTTCCTATGCCTGAGCACTTTCATCCAGCCCTGAGTGGTTTGGCTGCATACTGTAGGTAGGATGGAGCTCAGATTATTTCATGCCAAAAACTTCAACTTTGCCAGCTGGGAACAAAGCCTCCCCTGTCCCCCAACCCACTCCACGTCCCTGGGATTTACAGCATTTACTTCATTCTCCAAGTGATAGCAGGCAAGCAATGAGGAATTTGGTTAAAGCAGTCATTACCAATGTGCGGAGAAGGGCTTTCCCTCAGCCCGCCCAGATATGCTCTGAGGGACTTGGTCCGTGTGTCCAGGCTCTGCTAACAAGGTCCAGGTTTCCTGCAGCTGCATGGAGGAAGGTGCCAAGTCCCTGGGGAGGTTCTGGCTGGGCAGACACTGGCTAGCTAGTTCTGGTGCTGAGCATGATGTCCACCCAGGCATGCTTCTGTAACCAGCTGTGCTTTGAGCTGTTTGCTTGTAATTCCTGTCCGCAGGGAATTTGGTGAGGCAGCTTGCTTAATGAGCCAAAAAGAAACACCCTATCCTGTGGGGAAGGTCTGGAAATGTGCATCCTAAAGGCTCGGGCACCACCCGGCAAGGGCAAGGAGGAATGCGGCAGAACCAGGTTTCTCCATCGCTAGGTGTATGACTCCAAATTGTGCAGGTGTATTCTCTCTACTGTGTACAAAGGAGGTGGCTCTTCTGAATCACAGCATTCAGGAGAAGCATAAAGAGTTTCTCAATCCTCAGCGGAATGTGAGGTTGCCTGCGGTTGGTTGATTTGGTAACTACAGGGAGAAAAAGAAAAAAAAAAATTCAAATGCTTAGACAGTTGCTACTAAGTGAGAATGTCCTGCCTGTGGCTCAGATGATTGCCACATCTAGCTGTTGATGCAGAACTGTCATTTGTATTCTGTGAAGCTGGATTTAATTCTTGTCATCTACTTTATTTGAAGAGCTTTCTGCATATCTAGATAAAATTTAGCAGTTGGGCCTACGTGGAGACGCTGAAACAAGTTGATTTGTTTGTATTGTAAAAGGCTATTTAAAAGTTAAGTTTTTCTCACGCTATAGTCTCCAACACGCTGTGGATTGCTGCTGAAAGCCTCTTGACCCGCCTCTGATTTTTATGAGTCCACTGAACAGCAATGCCATAAAACCAGAATCAGCAATAAAACATGTTTGCCTAAGTGAGAAATCACATCCTGCAGAAAAGAGAGATGGAAAATGCTGAGAAATTATAAATCTCATGTTTTACCCTGACTGTGTTGGAATTTAATGGAGTAACTCCAAGTTTTTCTCCAGGATCCTTAGCTGCAATGCACTCGCATTGTCAGCCACATGGGTTATCTCAGGGCCTGGGTTTGTGTTCAGGTGTCAGTCAGTCTTTGGTTGTTACAAGGTGCACCAAAAGAGCAGCACTTTGGAAGAACCATTTTCACTCAGATATTTGTAAGGTCTCAATCACATCCTTGATCTAACGTATTGATTTGCATAATGAAATCAGTGAAGCCTCCCCCATAAATCTGGGGTGACATGAATGATGTGACATTTTCTGAGTATCGTAAATTAGAAGCTTCCTTTTGACCTGCAAAAATGCATCCAAGGAAATGGAAATATCATGAGTTGGTGTTTGGATGCTGGCAAAGGCTGGCCTAGGATATGCTGGTGATCTTATGCTCTTACCTCTGGAGATTAACCAGCAAAATCAAGAGCAACTGGTGATGAGGCACGAGTCCCCATGGCAGCACTGCTCCCATAGAATCAGAATCATTTAGGTTGGAAAAGACCCTCAGGATCATCAAGACCAACCACCAACCTAATACTACCAAGTGCACCACTAAACCATGTCCCTAAGTGCCATGTCCACGTTCACGTTCCCCTCAGAGTATGGGTTCAGCTGACAGGCTCTGCATCATGAGGCGCTGCATAGACTAAACTTTCGCACACATTCAAGAAACAACTGGGCTGATTTGTTGCAGAGGAAAACTACTGAGTGCATTTTAGTGCGATGACACTGCTTACAGCTCAGTCACTCCATAGCATTGGACATCATGCTCCTCCCACCCTCTTGTGTAGGAATCTGCTGATGTAGAAAGGATGGGGTCTAGATATAGCTGTCCTTCTGTTCCCCAACAGATGACCAAAACAGCTGGAGCTGCAAAGCAAACTCTCCTTCCCAGGCAGCACTCTGAGGAGCACTTTCACAGAGCTGGGGGTCCCAACTGTATTTCTCCTACCTCAGAGAATAAAAATGGCTGCATTACCTCTCTTCAACCTGTTCTCCCTCCTGTCAGGGTGATGTTTGCACGAGGCCTTCATTAAGGCCATGGCTGTGGCCTTCACGAGACCACAGGTCTTTGCTGCTTGTGTTGGTGGCTCGGTTTGACACCACTCCTGTCAGGGATCCACCATGCTGGATGTGAAGCAAATGCGCCCTGAAACAAGCTCCCTTTTTGTTAAAACCAGCCTTCAAAAAAACCCAGCCTGCTCAGCACACTGAGGTGGGGAGGCAGTGAATGGCAGTGACTCCTGAAGGCAGGGGTGCAAGGAAGCGTTTTTGGGCCCAGATCAGAGGCAGATGGTCCCAGCTAAATACCCAGATTCAAGCGGAGGCCAGGAAGAACTCGGAGGCCTCGCCAGGCTATTGCCATGTGCACTGCTAGTGCCAGAGGTGTGTATGGCTTTTGGCCCTGCTCTGAATAAGGCAAGTCAACCCACACTCACCCTCTTTCCCACTTTTGCTTGCAGATCTTTGGGGGCCTTGTCTGGATCCTCATTGCTGCCACGAAGGTCCCGGTGCCCATTGTGCAGGGCTGGGTGATGTTCGTCTCTGTGTTCTGCTTTGTCATGACCACCACCCTCCTGTTCCTCTACATCTGCGGGGCGCACGGGGGCAGCAGCTCCTGGGTCACCTTTGTAAGTGGATGTAGCAAACCTCAGGGCCAGTCCCCTCCTTGGGATCATGGATAGACAATTGTCCCCTTTTTACCTACTGCACTCCAAATCGCAGCCTGGGCCTTCCTTGTGTGGGCTCTTCTTGTTTTTCCCTCCACCGCATGCTCCCTCCTTGGGAATGACTGTGTGTGATCCTTGTTTCTTAGGATGTCATCTGCCAGGAGATAGCAGCTCTGTTCTACCTTAGTGCTGCTGTGTTAGAAGCCTTCTTCACCTACTCGCTAGGTATCTCCTCTCCCATGGTGGGGATCTACAAGGAGAACATTGCTGCTGTGGTGAGTGGGTGACTGTGGGGTGGCCCCAAGGACAAATGTTGACTTGCACCAACCTTTGGAGGGGGGAGGAGGGAACCAGTCCCAATCCTACTGTGCATGAATATCTCCAAACATGCAAAAGTCAACAGAAATATAATGCATTACGACGTATTTGCTCAGGTCAGGAACTTATGCCATATAATAAAAAAATTAACTGGCTGATGTATTTTTCCATTGTAGGTATTTGCATTCATAGCAACCCTGTTGTACGTGATCCACAAGATATACTCTCTCCGCAGATGGAAATCATCCTAAGGGTCTCCCCTCAACCATTGTGTCTTGTGGTCATCCCACAAACACAAAAGTTGTCCAACGACTGCAGTTTCCAAGCTGGGTTTGGGGTTTGTTTTTTAATGTATATACTATAAACAAGCAGCTTTTTATGTGGGACTGTGGCACCGAAGACCAAGAGCCTGCCAGAGAAACGTGTGTCCTGGTGCAATCTATTTTCCTTCAATATCTTCTAGGTTGGGTACAGCTTGATGTTGGTAATTGGGGCCCAAATAGAAAACACCCAGCTTAAATCAGAATAATGTAGTTGGAGTCAAAGTGTCAAAATCTCCCTGAATCACACCCTTATGGCTCCAGGGTTGTTACTGCTGTAAGGGAAGCCTGAACAACCGGCACTTAGCAGCATGAGCACGAAACCTGGCCATTTTGATTGACGTCTACCTGTGTAAGCCTATTTCCCTCCCCAAATCTGCTGTGCCAAAAGAATTTTCTGTGCCATTTCTGGAAATGCTACCTCTGACTTGTGATGAGGAACAGGTGCAATGATTAACTTGCCTCAGGNCGTCTACCTGTGTAAGCCTATTTCCCTCCCCAAATCTGCTGTGCCAAAAGAATTTTCTGTGCCATTTCTGGAAATGCTACCTCTGACTTGTGATGAGGAACAGGTGCAATGATTAACTTGCCTCAGGGCAAGTTCCTGCAACCCCTGAAGGGTACTGCTGAATTACGAGGCACAGCCGTAAGCCCAGGAATTACCTCTGTCATGAATCCACCCACAAAACACAACTTCAAAAATGCACCATAGGGACTGCAGCAGAATTATATGGCTAATTAGAAGACTATCTCAGATAAGCAGAAGATATCAACTCTTGTCTTTGGTACATGACTGTTCTCACACTGGCACTGTGTCGCTAATAAAGATGGGTTTCCTGTGATTTTGCAACCAGACAAAGGTCATTGCTGCTAATTTCACCCTGCAGCAGACACCTACGCAGCCCTGCACACCCTCAGGAACACTGCGCTGCAGCAGGGCAGTGCCCGAGGAGGAGGCACAGACCCAAGCATGAATGAAACAGCTTCTGGGGCAGAGGGGAGCCTGTGGGGCTGGGGGCTAAATCGACTCAAATTCATCGAATCAAAGAATGGTTTGGGTTGGAAGGGACCTTAAAGACCATCTGGTTCCAAGCCCCCTGCCACGCGCAGGGATGCCACCCACTAGATCAGCCTCCCCAGAGGCCTTGAGCACCTCCAGGGATGGGGCATCCACAGCTTCTCTGGGTAACCTGCTCCAGTGCCTCACCACCCTCACAATGAAGAATTTCTTCCTAACATCCAATCTGAACCTACCTGCTTTCAGTTTAAACCCATTATCGCTCATCCTATCACTACTGCCACAAGTTAATGTTAGTGATGATGTTCATCTGAACATGTAAATTCCTCCAGAGTGTTAAGTCGAGTGATTTAATTTAAATAGGGAGTTAGGCCCAAGAAGGGGTGTTTCCACATGTTACAGAAGTGCTTAATATGCAGTGGCACCAAATTAGCCCTCCCAGATTGTGGGGCAAAAAATGCTTCCATTTTGAGTCTGAAGGCAATAACAAAGACTGGAGAACTGAGGGGAGGCAGAAGGGGACATAGAGACAGCTCTGTTGTTTCAGGTCCTGGGGGACTTTTGAGGGTTGAAGCTTTTCAACTGCAATATGGAGAAAACATTGGATTCTTTATGGTTTGTTCTCGCTGAAAACCAGTCTGACCTGTTTTGTTTGTGTTAGTGACAAAAGCAAGCTGATTGCAGCAGAGGTGGAAAAAGAAACCCCTTTTCAGAGCAGGGAGGGAACTCATGCTGCTGCAGACAATGACACTTGGTTCTGAAGGTTTATCTGCACCTGCTGAAACTTGTTTCAACATCTCGTCATCAGGGGGCAGGTGTTGGAGCCCGTATTTTGCTTTGCACTGCCCTGTGTGTAGCAGCATCAAAACACAAAGATACCTTTCTGTTTGGGGGCATTTACAGAAGCAGACATTTGGGGGTCACGCACTGCAGCCTGAGACTCGGTACCTGCGTCCACCTTCTCCACCCACGTGTGGCCAGCAGCACCCCTGCTCCAAACGCAGCCTTCTGTCCCTTTGCCCTGTGGCCATCCCATTTGCAGCCCATGTCTTGGCACTTGGCCCCGTCCCCTCCCCAACTCATTCTGCTTTGCTTCTGCTTTTCCTGCTGCACACCAGTTCACACCAGTCTGCACCAGTTCACCTGCCTGTCCCTTTCCTTCTGGCCCCAGCTGAAACACCTCCCTCCTAGCACGTAACCTTCCTGCAAACCTGCACTGGAAAAAAACAGCCGGGCGGTGCTGGCATGGGAGCGCTCGCTGCAGCACAGCAATGGGTGAGCTGAGCGTGCTGAGTTGAGACCGGGAGGGAGAAACATGGGCCAAATCTTTGCCTAGGGAGGGCTGGGCAGAGAGAAGGGTCGCTACGGGGTCATGAGCATCCAAATGAACTGATTACGAAGCCAGGCTGTGGCTTTGAAACCCTCCCAGTGTGGCCCCAACTTTAATCCCATGCAGCCAAACAGCTCGCAGGCAAGTGAGTGTCCCCTACACCCGGGACAGCACCAGAGGGTGACACAGTGAGGTGTGGCTTTGTTGCACCAGGTTGCTGGATTGCACCTCCCAGATGAGTTGCAACAACATAATTTCTCCCTGCAAGGGGGAAAGAAGGGAAAAATAAAATGAAAAAAGTCCTCTGAGATCTCCGTTGTCCATCATGCCCAGCACTCTAATGCTCTCAATACAGCCATGAAGTCCCGTGTGCGCTGGAAGCTGGGCAGCCCAAGGTCGCTGCCTAGGAAATGGCACACACCTCTATGCTTCTGAAGTGACAGATGCTGCCCAGAGCTCAGAGACTCTCCCAGCACCTACAAGCACCCTTCCGCCGTACTTGTCCAAGGTCTTATCTGAAAACAGAGCGCTGAGGATAGCGCTGGCCTGAGAACCTGCTGTGACCCCACTGGAAACATTGGTCACAACAAACATGGCAAGCTTGATTCTTGTCCAGGGCTTGTCTGGGAAATTGCTGTTCACTTCAAATATGAGAGCAGTGAACTTGCCTCCCTGGGTCCTGCACTAGTTTCGCACCAAATAAGGATGCACAGAAGTTTGACCCCCACCACATTCCCTTTTTCCACTTCTTGCTGCTGCTGAGTAGGGTTTCCAAATCTGATAGGAAGGCCAGCGGGACTTGAGAGGAGGATGGTGTTAACGCTGTTTGTCCTGTGGCAGGACAAACCTGTGGAGGCGGGAACCCTGGGGGCATTTACTGTGAGCATTTGCTCACAACAAGAGTTCACCCAAAGCTGCACCAGGCTGCTCTGGAACACATCCAGTCGGGATCTGGAAGTCTGCGTGGATGAAGATAAGTTCCTGTGAAATAACAGTCAGGCATTTCTGGACCCCTACATGCTAGCACCTGATCTCCAGCATCCTCCTCCTCATGCCGTATTTCATTTATCCTCCCCATCTCCAGGATTCCCTTGAAGACGTAGGCTGATAGAGCCTATTTAAAAAGCCATAAACCAGCCCTTTTTTTTAGAGCACTTAAAAAGTTCCATCACACTTAAAAATACGAGGTTTGCTGCATCCCTGCAGCCACCACTAACTTTCAACTAGGATCATAACTGGAGTTTCCACCTCTGCCCTTTACTTCCAGCTTCCTCACCAAAACAAGGTCTGCAGGCATCTACTCTAGAGATCAGGCAACTACACTCTAGTTAAAGACAAACCACCCACTTGAAGGCAGGTAAAACCTCAGCTCCTCTGATGCAAACAAGATTACAGACATATCATTCATTAACTCTGTCCAGATTGTTATCTTGGTTGTTCTTGCTTAATTGAGGAATACCTGCTTAACTAATGTTAGCTGTTACCCAAATACTTGAATACGGATACCTAAATTACCTTGCCTCTAGGGGTGCAATGTGTTAGGAGCACTTACATCTTCTCCTAAATTGCAGAAGAATTTGTGTTGTCTGAAAGCAAATAAATTTAATAGAGAATTATGACTAGCTCCATGGAAAACTGCAGGAGTGCCTGATGTTTCTCTTTTTATATAGTGAGCTGTGAGAGTTAACTGTGTGCTACGTAAAACATCTATACAAGCAGCTATATTAACAGGAGCAAACTTGGAAAATGGGAAACCCACAAAAGATAACGCCTACAGAGGGATCAAAGCTCCATGTGGGTCTGTGGCAGCGCCTGATTTGTGGCCTGCCCTGTCTGCCTCTCCCTCTCCTGATCCAGCTATGGGCCATTACCCACCTCTGATCTTCACACTGATGCCATGGTCCTCTTCTTCTCCATGGTCTCCCTCATACTAACAAAATCAAGCATTGACACCCCATTCATTCTGAGGACAGCAAAAGGAAATGCCTTGTTTCAGATTCATGGCAGAGCTCAAACATGATTTACTGTTCTGTAGGTTTGAGAGATCCGCGAGACCCCTAAACCTCCTTGAGTGGAGGGAAGGTCATGGATCAGGTCGGGGAATATTTAATGCAACCTGGACATACATGAGTCAATGGGCCCTGATGGGATGTACCAATGAGTGCTGAGGGAGCTGGCAGATGCCGCTGCGAGGACATTTTTGATAATCTTTGATCAGTAATGGCAACTGGGAGAAGAGCCCGAAGACTGGAGGAAAACAAATGGCACTTGTATCTTCAAGAAGGACCTGGGGAACTACAGGCCAGTAAGCCTAGCCTTGATCCTGAGGAAGGTGATGGAGCAGCTCACACTGGAAACCATTTCCAGGCACATGACGGACAAGGTGATTGGGAGTAATCAGCATGGACCCACCAAGGGGAAGTCAGGGGAAGCTCGACCAATTTGATAAGCTTTCGTGATGAAATGATTGGCTTGGTAGATGAGGGGAGAGCAGTATATTGTCTACTTCGACTTCAGGAAGGCTTTTCACGCGGTCTGCCATGAGATCCTTCTAGACAAGCTGTTGTTGCATGGGCTTGAAGGGCAGACAGTGAGGTGGATTGAAAACTGGCTGAAGGCCGGGCCCTGAGGGCAGTGATCAGTGCATGAAGGCTAGCTGGAGGCCAGCAACAGCGTAGCCCAGGGGTCAATGCTGGGTCCAGTCCTGTTCAACATCTTCATTAACGATCTGGATGATGGGGCAGTGTACCCTCAGAAAGTTCGCAGACGACACAAAACTGGGAGTGGTAGATACCCCAGAAGGTTGTGCTGCCATCCAGAAAGAGCATACAGAGAAATGCCATGACAAGCATCTTAGACTGGAAGGCACAGAAGCCAACTCCAGAACTGCTTTATAGCCTGGATCACTCTAATACTTTATGATAAAACATATTTTGGGTTCAGTTCCACTGGTTCTTCTTCCATGCCCAAGACAAAAACATGGAGTTGCCAGATTGAGCACCATGACCTTATATGTGGATGCAGAGTCTGTTTATCTTCTGGTGGGACATGGGTGACAGATCTCCCAGTCAGTGAGCTGATCTAGCTTCTAGCACCTACCCCTGCGTGCTTTAGTTGGAGATCTGCTACGTGAAGGGGTTTACTCCTCTCTGATCAGAGCCTGGTATGCATCAGAGACTTTCTTTTTCCTTTAATCCCCTGACAGCTGTAGCACTTTCTGAGTTCTGGGTAGAGCCCAAGACTCTACTGTGCTCAGTACCAAACTGGCAGAGAACAAAGCCAAGTCCTATTCCAGCATACATGCAGAGGAGAGTACCGTAAGAAAGGCTGGATTGCGGTTTTTGGACTGCACTTCCAGTGCCAGACAAAACAGGAGATTGTGCGGTTGCACTCCTGAGATATTTGGGCTTTGCTTCAAACTGGGGAACTCCCCCACTTGCATGACTAGTGTTTGCACAGATCCAGCTGTTGTCCATTG
>VXAL01007842.1:130332-157118 GCA_013399475.1 Chauna torquata | reverse complement strand
CCCCCCCCCCCCCCCCCAAGCCACACACCTTCTACCTTCTGATTTCACAGTTGCTCCACCACTCTGAGCAAGCCTATGGAGGGAGATGGAGCACACACACTGACTACCACTACTGCTGCTTGCTTCAAGATCTCCCAGACATCAGCATATTGCAAAAAAGACACTAACAAACCCACACCAAACTCATTCTAAGGATTCTTTATTGCTTCCACAATCTGATCTTTTCAGTGGTTTCCCAAGAGTTTGTGAAGGAAACCCAGGACCCCACTGATTACACATCATCTTCAGGAATCAAGTAAATGCACGCCTGAAGTCAGCCATGTCCACTGGCTGTTTCCTCCTGAATGTCCCTAGCTGAACAGGGGTCAGATGAGTTGTGGGAAAGCAAACTGTGTTACTGAATGGCAGCAGTGGGAGCAGCAATATGAATGGTATGAGACCTACTGGTGCCCCCCTCTGAAATGGAACCCTAGTCAACCTGCCCATTTGGGCTGGACTTTCACAGCTGCATCTCTGAGCAGAAGGGACAGACGTGCTATATCTTTTACCATACTCTCTTTCTGACATTTGCCCAGGGTGATTTCTTCATTCCCTGAGCTTCTTTCACCTCACTCCACTCCAGCTTAGTGTCTGGAACCTCATCTTCAGGCTCAGGATCCTCACGGACAGTCCCCTCAGGCATTGCCACAACAATGGGCAGCGGGCCCTGCTCCTCCCGGAACTCCACAACGTAGAGGTTCTTCTGGTTTGCTAACTGTTGGTGAGTCTCCTGGGGGCAGAGGGGGTGCAGGAAAGAGAAAAGACAGTTTAAAAAAGTCTCAGGCTAATAAACATTACAGGATAGGCTGTTTTGTTTCCTGCTTCTGGCTGATCCCAATTTAAAACATCCCTAAGACAACATTAACTTCAGGAGCAATGATGCACAATGTTGGTTTACTTGAGGTCAAGCTCTACATAGTATATGGGGTAGGAAAAAGAAGTCATTTACTAATAAACATTTTCAACACTGCATAAATTAAAAGACTCATTAGGCATATCCTTGTAGATTTCAAATGAGCTAGTAACAAGCAGCAGGGATTCTGGTAGCTAGACTGCTGATATACCCGCGTTACAATGTCATCCTACAGGAACTTGCTTCTGGAAAGGATCTGGTCAAAAAAGGTGCAACCTGCTAATAAGGATGCACATTGGCATGTTAGTAACATGCATTAACTGTTTTATGTCTTTATACAGATATAAATTTTGCGTTGACAACAGTGAAGTGCTTGTTGCTGCCCTGAAGGGTAATTGCAGCTAATATAATCATATGAATTCACCATTATTTTCAACTCTACCTCTTCCTTGCATACAAGTTTTCTTAACATTCACATTTTATAGAATAAATGTTTACTGGGAACAGGAGACTTTTCACACTCAAGGCAGTCGAGATAATATATCAAGTGCACGTCTCCCAGAGCAATGATCTATACAGCAGGCCCTTCTTCTGTTTCTTCTGTGGAAGACTTCTCAGAGACAAGGCATTGAAAATGTATGATAGAAATCCTCAAGTCTGGGTATCCTCAAATACTGATAAGCATCTGTAGCCAACTCATTAGGCAAAGAAGATCAACAGCCTTTTAGTTTAGCCCTTCTGAGGTTAAAGTAAAAAACTGGCTATGACAGGGTGACAAATTTGACAGCTGTAGCTTTGCAGGCAGATATAAGGACTGTAGGCAGCTAAATCCTCACTGCTACCATGACTCTATGACCAAATGAGATAACCAGGAACTTCCAAAGGACTGACATCCTAAGGCTGGTGTTCAAAGGAACTCAGATGAAATGCTGCATGCTGGGTCTCTCCATCAGCTCAGACAGAGACATCTCCATTGTGATCACTGAATTTGAGGAAATGACACCACCTCCCTGATTTCATTTAGATATCTTAATTATACTAGTGAGAGAAGCAGTTGTGACATTCTACCCTTTGGCAATGAAAACTTAGTACGCAGACAAACAAGCAGCAGCAACCAAAGCAGGGCCACAATTTCCTCTGCCCATACTTATTCAAATGCCACCAAAAATACCACAAATGAAAGCCCAGAAATTCAGATGTCTCCTGGAGGCACTTGGCTGTGAACAGACAGAGTTACATACAGAAGTTCCTAACTGGACAAAACTGCAGAGCAATTACTTACATGCTGATTTTGTTTGCTCTTGGGAAAATAATTTTATTTTAAGCCTAGAATATAAAATGTTTGACCACAAACTATTACAGTATCAATCCCATTCTGTCCTCTGACCTAATAAATAGAACCACTGAGAGTGTAATCTACCTGTTGTGTCAATCCTTTAAAGAGAGCTCTGGTAATATTAATCAAGTTTTTGGATCCAGTAACCTTGGCATACATGTCTGTAATGCCAATTAGTTTGCAGATGGTGATAATAGCTCGGTGGCAACGAAGACCATAACCTGGAGGAAAAAAAAAAAAAAAAATTTCATTACATGATTATTTGTAAGCTTACAACTTAGCTTAGGAAAAACAGAGAACTACGACCTCCTCTTAGTTATGTTTGTTACCTTTTATGTTAGAACATGTTAATATACCTTAAAAATGGTAAAACCATTCTGGAAAGACCATTCTTCCCAATCTTTGCAGCCATGCTAACATAAAGATTATGTTCTTTTTATACTAAATATATTCCACTTAACATATTGCAAAACTGAATGAAAGTGTCACCACCTATAAACTCAAAACATAAAAACCATAAAAAATGCAACCTGAAGAACTGTTTAATACCTCAGGTCTCAGTAGTATTCTTCAGAAGTGCCACTGGCAATTTTATGAAGAGTCTTCTACAAACAGACAACTTCCACACCACCCCCCACGAACAAATGGTAATTTCTTTCTCCCACTCAGCAGAAAACTAACACTCCAGTACTTCCCAAAACTAAATAAAAAAAGCAAAAAATATCTGCAGAGAAGCAAGGCAAGAAGGTTACTTAAAAGAGTATTAAAATGAAGCCATTACAAGGGGCGAGGATCTAAATGGATCCCCACCAAGACTCTCTCTTCTAAGAAGCAATACCTGCAGTAGCTTCAAAACTGCTTTCTTTGCAATTTCAACTGAACAAGTGCTGGATGACAGGTTCGGTAACTCCTAATGATGGTAAACCTGACTTTAAAGTCCTGGTTCACATATATGATACAGGGATTTAAACTGGTTTCCTACTGTGAAGTTACAGCTCCAAGCAATCAGTATGCGTCAAGCACTGCTGCCCTTTGGGCTTGCTGCTCACAGGTATGGAAGGAGAAGGACCCTGCAGTCAAGCAACGTCAGTGTCTCCCACCCCCAGGGAGGTTGCTGTGGGATGAGAGAGGCCTCATAAAGCCTGAGATTGTGCTCAAGACCTCTATCAGACCCAGCACAGGCAAAGAAACTGGGGAGGACCTGGGAAGGAAAAGGGAAGTCGAAGTGGGGAATAACACTCCAACAGAAAAGTCTGGTTTAAACACAGAGCTGCCGGGAAAGAGGGTGAGTGCCCATTGGCACTGGTTTCTCTTGCTGTTCGCGGGTCTTTGGGTAGCCAAATAAAACCTAAAACATTTTTATTTTACTCAGCTCCTGGTAAGCAAAGCTCTGAGCAGCAAACGTGGGACTGAAGCTGCCTTCAAACTGAGGAAGGCATCACTGTACTCACTTACACCAAATTCACACTTTGTAGTTGATCTCCAAAATGTGAACCTGCTACTTGCCTCCTGACTCAGCAACAGCAAGTCACCAGCTATGCAGCCTGGGCAAAACATGACAGCTGGGAAAAAAAACACACTTGTCCTCCCCAGGTTCCAAAAGCTAGCAGAATACTATGCACTATCACAAGAGTAAAACGGCACAGATTATCCAGGTATGGTGCAGAGATACCAATTCCTTTCTCTTGGCCCAACAAGCAGCACGAATTACATACACTCTGCATTCTTACACGAACGGCACAACATAAAGGACTGGGAAGGGAAATGAAGCAGGTAGCAGACTCCTTAGAGCTAAAGCTACATTGGAAAGACAGCAAAATACTCCCTCTATTTCTAGAAAAACAATTCATTTAATCAAACTTAGGGAACCAATGAGCATTGTGACCCTCACTTGCTTTCAACTTCTTGTTGAAAGCAGTAAGATCATTGGAAGAAAGTCTGTGTGCATGTGTGAACCCACAGGCCAAATCACAAAAACTAGTAACAGTGGCAACTTGGAACACCTAGGTGAGTGGGAGGGAGAGGCAAACATACTCCAAAATCCACAAACAGAAGTTTGCATCTCATTCGTGTCTATCTCTAGTTGAGAGTGTTATATTAGCTCAAATGTATAATTATAGTGCATTAGCATTAATTGCAAATGGTTTCTTACACTTGCCAGATTTTAATGAAGGGGTTATTTCTTGAGGTGTCCAATTTCGTCCTCTTGTTCCCCAAGAGACTTGTTTCATGTGGCCTGGCTCTATTAATCTTCATAAATCGGTTTATGATAGTTCTAATATATTTTACTTAGAAGCTGAAAAGCCAAGTTGTTGATTAATCTACTCTGCAGAACAGTTTTGCTGCTGAGTAAATGAGGAAAAAAAAAAATCTATTCCAATGCTGCATGTTTTACTGTACCAGTATTTCTTTTTTTCCTTTTAACCTATAATTGGAAAAGAATCTATAACCATCCAAAGCCATTTCTTCTGCCATTCGAGAAAATACTGTTTTCTATGCTACAAAACAAAGTCAAGTTTTCGACACAATTACATGTGAATTATCTCTGAAAGGCTGTCAAAGTTTCATTTTCAGCGACTTAAAGCATTTTATTTCTGGTATTTTGCATTGTTGCTTTTTTCCCAGCTCAATTCAATCAGGTTTCTGTAGATTGTTAATGCAGGAAACTCAGATGCCAGGAAATTAGTCCACCAGTCACTGAACAAAATTTATTCCAAACACAAAAGCAGAAGATTCCAACTGCAAACTCCAACTGTGGAGAAAAAGTTGTGCTCAGACATTTTTTAACTTGCCTGTGGCACTCCAACTGCATTACTGTGGTTTAATTCAGTAAGAGAATAAGGTCATTTAAACACTACAAATTTTCTCACACTGATTTTTGATCCCTGGAAGTGCTCAAGGCCAGGCTGGATGGGGCTTTGGGCAACCTGATCTAGTGTGAGGTGTCCCTGCCCATGGCAGGGGTGTTGGAACCAGATGGTCTTTAAGATCCCTTCCAACCCAAACCATTCTGTGATCCTACGATTTGACAAACTGTTTTGCATTCCCCCTTACTAATTCACATTAGGAACTAATTTACACTAAGAGATGTATCAATGTGGCTAGCAAAGTATTCTCATAACTACTTTAATTGTAAATAAAGGTCACAAATGAAGATTAAGAGCTGTCAGCACTCCAAAAGGCAGCATGTTCTGCAGCACAGACAAGCAATACCCCTGGTAGTTTTCATCCAGCTGGCATGCATGAGAAATGGGAGCAATTTGGAATGGTGGCAGACACAAAGTCCAGAGCCCTCAGTAAGCCTGTCCTACTCAAGCTAAATCTGGTTCTGTAGTATGTCGACTAGTCATTTAACTGTGCTAAAGTCACAGCCAGCTCCCGCTGCTACTATGAATCCTTCCCTTACAGTACAACACAAAAGGCCTCTCGGGAATTAAAAAAAAAGAAAAAAATCAGGAAGTTTATCTATACCATCCCTAAAAACTCCATTTTGCTTAGACATATGTTACAGCTTGTTTTCACTCCTGAGCACATACTGCAGTCTCTCTCTCTCTCCCTCTCTCTCAGGCACTTTGTCTACAGAATTTTACATGCTGATCTGTCACTATACTTCTTAAGGCCAATGATGCCCACTGTCCATAGCATAGTGGACATAAACAACTTTTTTCTTGGACAACTTCAAGCTTGCTTCAAGAAGTGCACAATCTAGTTCCATCAGTTATAAAACAGGGAAAATGTTCATTATGTGGAAAAACATTTCCTGATTTTTGTAGGACACTTGCCTATTTGTGAATGTGCTGTGTAACTGAAAAGACTGGCAAGATAATTAGACAAGGAAAGCACTGGCCAAAACTGGCAGCAACAATCTGTCAAGGCTAAGGTGCTAATGTGACAGAACTGGACTTGCATCCTGACACAGTTCTGCATGATACTCTCACAAACCAACTACGGGAAGTACGGACCAGGCTTGTATTCCCATTACCAGCAGTCTGCTGTCAGGCCAAGAGCATTTTTCAAATAGGATCCTGCTGTGGATCTGTTACGGCTTTAGTTCCTGCAAATATATTCATTAATGACTTGCATGAAGGAACAGAGACTGAAAAAAATGAATGGAGGACAACATCTTGGGAAAGGCTGCAAGTGTACTGGAGGTCAGGAGGAAAAATCAATGTAGGTCTGACAAAGTTTGAAACCAAAACAGCGAAATTCAACACAGATAGGTGGAGAGTACAGTCCTGAAAAGTCAAAAGCACAATTACAAAATAGAGTAGACTAACTAAACAACAACACAAAAAAGATCTGGGGGATTGTAATGGACTACAACCCCCACCTCTGCCTCCTTGAAAGCAACCGAATTATCCTGCTGCAGCACATTTGAAGCCTAGAACAAAATGCACACTAAATATGTTTCTCCAAGCATTATCAGTTAATGGTGTTAGCAGCTTCAAGAGCCCTAGATGCCAGCTGCAGTGGGGACACAGGCAAAGTCCCTCCCTAGTAGAATGGCAAGTGCAACCTCTGGGGAAGGCGAAGAATGGAAGCTGGAGACCAAGAGGAGGGCTCTAGCTCCACCTAAAGGCTTACAACTACAAAACAGGTTCACTGCCCTCAAGGCTGAGGAGGAGCGTTGACGCAGCCTCACCTTGAATACTGTGTGCAGTGCTGGGCTCCACAATTTAAAAAGGATGTTAAGATACCTGAATGTGTCCAGAGGAGGCCAACAAAGCTGGTAAAAGAGCTTAAAAGTATCTTCTATGAGGAGTGGCTGAGGACACTGTGCTTTTCTAGTTTGGAGAAAAGGAGGGGCAAACTCATTGCCCTCTACTGCTTCCTGAGGAGGGGAAGACATTGGTCTTTTCTCCTTGGTATCCAGTGACAGGAAACATGGAAATGGCTCAAAGTTGTGTCAGGGGAGGTTCAGACTAGACATTAGGAAAAATTTCTTTACCAAAAGGTTGGTCAAACACTGGAGCAGGCTACCTAGAGAGGTGGTTGATGACCCATGCCTGTCAGTGTTCCAAGAGGTATTTGGATAATGCTCTTAAAAATATGCTTTAAATTTTGGTTAGCCCTGAAGTAGTCAGGCAGTTGGACTTGATCTTTGTAGGTCCCTTCCAACTGGAACTAAACTCTTCTATTCTACTCTGAAGTATCGCCACCAGCAAGTTGAGGGAGATGAGGCCACACCTGGAGTAGCATGTCCTATTCTGGGCTCCCCAGTATGAAAGAGACATGGAGCTACTGGAGAGAGTCCAATGTAGGGCCACGAAGACGATGATGGGACTGGAGCATCTCTCCCATGAGGAAAGGCTCAGAGAGCTGGGACTCTTCTGCCTAAAGAAGAAAAGGCGTGGGGGGCGGATCTTAGCAACAAACATAAATACCTGAAAGGAGGATGCAAAGATGCAGCCAGGCTCTTTGCAGTGGAACACAAGAAGTTCTGTCTGAACATTTGGAAATGCTTCTTCACTCTGCAGCTGACTAAGCAATAGCACAGGTTGCTGAGAGAGGTTGTGGAGTCTCCCTGCTCGGAGACATTCAAAAGCTATTTGGGTCTGGACGTGGTCTTGGGCAACCTGCTCCAGGTGGCCCTTCTTGAGAAGGGAGGTTGGACCAGATGAACTCCAGAGGTCCCTTCCAACCCAAACCATTCTGTGGTATGTTTTCTTTTTTACTGTGTAAGAGGAATGGAAGAGCCTCACTGAGCAGGGCAACAGCAGTATGTGAGTTACAGAAGTATGCTTTCTGGGAAAAAGAGAAGGCAGTGGAGAGGCAGTGTGTTTCTAAAAGCTAATAATAAAATGGAAATAAAGGAGGACAACAGTCTGACGATGAGTCTTAATTATAAGGTAACCCTGCTTGGTTGTTGTTTCTGAGATTCATGAACATCACACTAGATGTGATGGGGAGGTACGCCTTATTCTGTGTCCCACTGAAGGAAAATAGCATCTAATGAGAATCTTCCTTCCCACTGAACAATAATAGCATTACTTATTTGTAAGTGCATAGTCAACTGTGTAGTTCAGTTGTGTTACTCCTGCTCCTTAAATGTTTTTCCTTCATGATATTAAAGACTAAACTGAAGTTTCTTTAAAGTGGTTATCTAAAAAATTATAGGACAAATTACTTAATTTATAACCTTGAGAGCTCCTTAAATGCAGAACTGCAGAAACACAAATAAGACAGTCTTACTCTATACCTGTTGACTTAAGACTTTTCTAAGCCCATGCTATCGCTTTACTGTCACACTGACTAAAACCCCCTCATCCCAGAACCAAAATAATGTCATCTAATAAAAGTTGTTGAAGTTTCATACCAATTTTAGATGCTTTCAAAATACGTTAGTAACTCTGAACATTAATAATTATCTTCTCATATTACTAATGTGACAGTGCAGAACAAGAATACCAGATATACAAAAATCAAACAGTATGTCCAAAATGTCAGTGCTTCAGCTTACTCAAAGGCTATAGAGAAACTGATGAATTAAGTAGGTGAACACAATGACAGTGTTCTGACTGGAAAATTATCCTGTTTCTGACTTATATGAGTTAATCATTAAATGTTCTTGCAATTTAGGTCTTACTATAATGAATCTGAAGAATTCTACAAACAACTAGGCATGTAGATGAATTTGTTTCGTGTTTGTATATTAAAATTAGAGGACCAATTAAAGGCATTCAGCAGCAAACTACATCTGTTTTCTACAAAATAGCAGCTTTATCCATCCTGAAAGCAAAGTTAGGCTAAACAAGTTGAATCAAACCTTTGTACATAAAGGTTTAACTCAAAGATTCATGCAAAGAGATGACCTCGTATCACCATTACAGGTCTTCAAAACAGGAAGAACCTAGAAGGCAAACTGCAGTGCATTAGAAATAAGTTAACCTTTAGCTCCTCAAACTATTTCATATGATAAGACTTTCTACATTGCAGTCCTGAAGAACATGACACAAGGTTACAAGGTTGCTCTGAATGTATCCCCGTCCTAGTCAATGGCTGGCAAAGCATACAGTGCAACAGCTCTGAAGGTGGGGAAAGGGATAGTAGGAAGTCAGTAATGTTTCTTCAAAAGGTCAGCATTCAGCTGGACGTTATCAGAGACAGCACACACAACTGAGAGACACTGTGGTGAGCTGTGCATCGCTTTTGGCTAAAGATGTGCGGGGAATGCAGCCATGGCCCTCTCTCAGTTTCCTGTCTGATAATACAGCTGAACTTCCCCAAATAAAATCCGTACTGTTGCAGTCAGGGTTCATTTTTTGGGGGAATGAGCAACGTCAAGGACAGAAAACTGTCTGTGGGCAAGTACACTTTCTTCATCTCTACATATTATAAATCATATGAGTTCCATCATCTAGGATAGAATTAAACACTACCTACTATCATTTACCAGGAGATAGTCTTGTGAGAAAACAAACAAATATCTGAGCACTTGCTGTGTCTTGCTGGCATGTCTAATCAGTTTATTGTTCAGGGAAGCCTTTATGGAGGTGCTCATCTTCTCTTGTGCAGAACTGTTGACACTCAGACATGCTGAGTTGCCCATCTTCACAACTATTGACAGTGATTTACTACCACTGTGGACTGAAAGTATTTTTAACTTCAAGGGGAAGCAGGAAGGGTGAAAGAAAACCAGGATTAGAGCTCATGCCAGTGTATGAGGGACAAACCATGATTCACAAAAACAAAGCCATGTCATCAACAGCAGGTATTTCTAATGAAAAACAATTTGTCATCTTCAGCATTTTAGATATGGTAGACTAGCACCAAATGACACGTCTCTGAAGTAAATGAACATTGCACAGGTTTAACTTCATCAAATAAATACTTGTCATTAATTAATAAAACTTCAAAATTTCCAAGCAGCTTTAATTACCTTTGTTTTGCTTCTTCATGCGGATGGTTGTGCTTTTAAATTTCACTGTAATGTCATGGTAAACTGGAAGGGGGGAAAAAAAAAGGCATTACAGCTAGATTCTTCCTTCTAGAATAGCTTTAGCTCAGCAAACAGAGGAGTACCTTTCTTTTTCAGAACTGTGAACAGGTAGTTAGTTTTCCTCTCCTCTGAGTTCTTTAAAGAGGAGAGTTTATCTACGTAAAGTTCTGGAGTAGGTTAGGAATGTTTACACATCTGTGAATACTACTTCACTATTGCACGCAAAACCAAGCTTCACAGGAAAAATATGAAGTGTCTGCATGCCTCCAATGATTCACATTCCACTATGAAGTGACTTCATGTGATGCAAGTTAACTTTCTTCCTCATACTTAGATTTTTCTAATAATTCAGCTTTTAACTTAAGATTTCCTCCTTAGCCTTTGGTGTTCTTAGATTTTCTATACAGAAATTTGCCATCCCAGTCCTCCTGCTTTTCTCTGGTTCGAAAAGAACCCCAAACTCATTTCCTCTGGTGGTTGTTGTATACATCTGATTCAGTGACTCAGTTTCTGCGTACTGGATTCTTGCACTACAGTCAAGATGGCTCAGAGAGGACCTCTATGTTGAGCAGAATGGAAAGCATGGAGGAAACACCACCAGTTTTTAATCAAATCCCCAATCTATTAGTGTGAAATATTAATGGTCATGGAATAGACTCATAAGGATAACTCCAGTTTCTATTTGTAAGACGAAGTTCTATTATATTAAATTTTTATTTACACAATGACTTGGTTGAATATGTGTCACTATAACGTACTGACTTTCAAAATTTTTCCGAAAGATAACTGAGTATTTGGTATACTGGTACCACATCTGACATCAGACAGACTTGCATGATATTAAATTGAATTCACAAAAAGCTACCATGGAACACACCATGGACTTCTCCAGCCCACATCCTCCTCCTGGGCTTTGTCAGCATACATGGATTGAGTGAACAGGGAATCATCTCTGACAGGCAAAGGGGAAAAGCACGGAGGAGTTCACTGTAGAGAAGAGATGCCTACCCAGTAGCTGACTTCCTTACAGCAAAGATGTACTCTTGCTATTACTGCAACACATTTTCAAAAAGCCTGAAATACCATGCATTAAGTATCTACATTTTAAACATGATGGAGACAGGAGAATAGCAGGGAGATAAATCTCTCTACTTAACTCTCTCTACTTAATCTCTATTTTAACAACAACCGCTGATGTTATGAAATTTTAACAGAACTTTTCTTCGTGGACCTTCCTACAACTGTTGATACAAATCTGAGTGTAAGAAAAGAACAAACTGCATATTCATGGCAGGTAATAGTGATTTATTTTACACAGGGATTGGCAGACTGTGTACCACTGCCTAGCTAAAACAGTCTGGGGCTAAGATTTCATACAGCATGCTGAAGAAACAAAATAATGCAAAAAGAATAATAATACAATGCATCAAAACAGAAAGGGTTTAGTTAATATCTTTTTATGCTTTGCAACTAGTTGCAACTAGTTCTTATTAGTATATTCAGTGCTTGTTAAAAGAGTCAAAAAAAAAATCATCCTACTTACTTGTGTGGTTCTGATACAGCTCTATAAAATGTAAGCTGCGTAGTGCTTTGTTCTTTGCCTAGCAAATAAAACAAGAAAACAGTTTTTCCTTGAATTTTTCTGCAAAGTATTTGAAATTTACCATTGTTCAGTTAACTAGACAGAAAAAAAAGCAAGAAAGAAAACTTAGGAAAGCAGGTTTGCCACATCTAATCCATTTACTTTACAGAAATGAAAATGTTCTATTTAAAGAATTATTTTCTCCTAATAGATTGAACATTTCAAAAGACTTCTTATTATAGCAACAACTTTATCTAACTGCGTATTCTAGCATTGCTGTTTTGGTAGCTTAGTTGAGCATTATAACACAAACTAGATTAATGCAGATGGATAGATAGTATTTTCAAGTCTAAAGGAGCCTTAATAAGGTCATTCTGCATGTGGAAGAGAAAGTTTCCTACACACTAGCTGTATAAGTAGATTGCATTCTGTACAGATAATAAAAGCAAGCAAGCAAAGCGGGATTAAAAAAGGGAGTAGGAAGAAAATGAGGTGTGCGTTAACAAGAATTTTACTGCAGGGCAACCTCATATGTATCAAGATGGACAAATTACATACATGGACTTATTTGTGTAGCCTACAAAAGATACCAAGTATATAAAAAAAAATGTTGGTATGAATTATTTGTACTTGCTTTTAATCAACATACTTTCCGTAAAGCATTCATCCTGTCACCTGCTTTCCCCATTGCAAAACCTGAAAGACAGAAAAAAAGTCATTCTGTTACCGAGAAATACATGAGGCAGGACCCTGAGAAAGCAGAGGGGAAAAAACAGCAAATTTCACAAACAAGTCTAGTAGTACCTGTTATTTCTACTTCATTGCATAGATCATACTCAGAAAACGGCCCAGAGAAAATCACATTTAATAGAAAGTAACAGTTAAGGAGTTACGAACATCTAACAGTTGAATGTTGATTGCTTGTTGTTAAACAAAGACAAATAAGGCTTAAGCTAATTCTTCTTTGTATTTGTTCTATGTTTGTTCCAAACAATTGAATAAAGATGACTGCTTCATTTAACAAAGTCTTCTGCTTAAAAGCAAAGAAGGGAAGGAAGAAAAAAAAAAAAGCTGACAGACATATCAGCTACATCTGTACAAATGGCTTCAAGATCCTAGAAGCAAAGGAGACCGTGTTTATATTAGCAACATAGAGAATATAAAAACCAGGTTTTACAGACAGAATAGTGCATTTGCAAAAAATACATGCGTGTAGAACAGAGGAAAAAACAGGCTGCCAGTTTCCAAACTGCTAATTAATCTCCGAAAACTCAGACCTACTCATATTTACCAGGTGAGCTGTGGTAGCAATGAAGAGATTTCACAGCAGAGTATTTGCAGCCAGCTCAGAGCGGGGCATCAACTGACTGTACGGAATGAGTAAGACGATGTGACAACCGTTTTTTACAAACACTGTTGTCCAGTGGTGTCAAGACAGATTGAGTTAAAATCATTTAACTTCAAATCAGCAGGTTTAGCTTTTTTTGGTGTTTTGATGTTTTTGTTGTGTCAGCTGGCGCTGTGGGTTACCTGTACCATGCAGCCTAATCCAAAATAAAAATCAATGAGATTGGACCTGTTGGCCCACGCTGACTGACTAATTTCTTGCAGACATCACTGGAGAAATAGGCTGGAAGAGATCTAAGAAAGCATCCCGACTGTTGTGGTGCTGCAAGCAGAGAGGACATGACAAGAAGTCTAGAGGCTGGTGTGGAAGAAGCAGAGAGTCAAGCATAGCATCTGCCATCAGCTACCACCTGAGACAGCTTTCCCTGGGCACGTGCCATACACCTAGAGTTCTCAATCACCTTCTAACTCCTGCACAAGAAAATGCAAGGAAACTCTGCTATTCTTTTATGCATGCACACACACACACACAGAGCTCAATAGTAATGGATTAATGCTGTGAAGTCACACAATAGATTAGAAAATGCAAAAAATGAGGCCACCTGAGCAACCTGCAGTCTCCTATCTCAGTTGTATCTGCTAGCCTTTAGAGATTTTAGAAAAGTAACAAATTTAAATACTACCACATTAAGGAATGTCTCCTCTTGCTTTAACGATATGTAATATTGGTAAGAATTATATATCCAGTAATATCCCACATATAAAGGTCTGGCTGTGCAACTGCACTGAAGTACTGATACGTACTTATCAGCCTTGCCTGGTCTTGTGTACCTGAAGACATGATAAACGTACATACTGTATACAGTATGAGTCATAAAAATGGCAGTGGAACAAGAACATAGCAGGTCAGCATTATTAATGGACAGGCGTATCACTAGCACAAAGAGGGTATATGTTACAAACATCAGTGTAACGATGTCTAAGGCTCAAAAGATGAGGTACAACAAATGATTTTATAGGAATAAAAGGCCAAGCCTCCCCACGCCTTCGATTTAATCCATTCGTACTACATAACATCCAAACACATCGACCCTGTCTATCCAAAAGAGATTAGCAGGACCTCAAAGGCACACAAACGTCTAGGCGAATTTCAGTTTTGTTTTCTTTTGATTGCTTTTTTTTTTTTTTTTAAATGGGACCTGCTCCTTTACAAAATTTGTAAGCTACTAAGCTTAATAAGCTACTTCAGCCTTCTCTACATTGTGTTTCCCCATCAATAGTGATAACTGACTCAGCTAAACCGATGGGGAATTTTTCTTGCAACTCTTTACTTTGCATATCACCCCTTAAGAAGCTGCAGTAGAGTGGAATTCTTGTTCTCCTCATTTTGTAAGACCAATTCTGACCAACTCAAAGGTTCTTCTGGCCAAGATTGTTAAGCACTTCACTTGAAGAAAGAATTGTGATTACTTATCAGAGCATTTTCCAAACTTCTGGGGAGAGGAACATGGTGCAACATGCTGGTTCTCAGTCATCTATATCTTTCTTGTGAGTGATCTTACTAATGTATGAAGCAGTACCATGATATTACATGGGATCCTCTTGTAAGGGCTAATTGATCCACCTTAGATGTTGCACTGAGATGGTTTGACTGCTTCTAGAGATAGCTTGGTCAGAGCTACCATGCAGCAGAATCGTGCTTAAATAGTGCTGTTACAAAGAGAACAAAACTGAACTGATGTGCTGAGAAAGAAAAAAGATCTCTGTTCACGGCTTGTATTAGATCTTTCATAATATCATGTTTCTTTTGATTTGTCCAATTTCCTTTATGCAGTAGACAGCATTTCTATGGTTAGACTTCAATTGCTTGCTGAAGAGACCTTTATAAATGATCATAATGGAGTGTCATGGTTTTGGCTGGGGCAGAGC
This sequence comes from Chauna torquata, assembly GCA_013399475.1. Classification (NCBI taxonomy): domain Eukaryota; kingdom Metazoa; phylum Chordata; class Aves; order Anseriformes; family Anhimidae; genus Chauna; species Chauna torquata. Next base: position 142,093 of record VXAL01007842.1, on the reverse strand, counting down.
TAATTTTCTTCGCAAAGGCTCACACACTGCTGTGTTTTGGATTTTTGATGAAAATAGTGGTGATGTTTTTGGTTGTTGCAGAGCAGTGTTTACTTAGAGCCAAGGACTTTTTTGCTTCTTGTGCTGCCCTGTCAGCCAGGAGGCTGGGGGTGCACAAGGAGCTGGGAGGGGACACAGCCAGGGCAGGTGACCCAGACTGACCAAGGAGATATTCCATACCATATGATGTCATGCTCAGCAATAAAAGCTGGGGGAAAGAAAGAGGAAGGGAGGGATGTTCAGAGTGATGGCGTTTGTCTTCCCAAGAAATCCTTACATGTGATGAGCCCTGCTTTCCTGGCAGTGACTGAACACCTGCCTGCCCATGGGAAGTAGTGAAAGAATTCCTTGTTTTGCTTTGCTTGTGCGTGCTGCTTTTGCTTTACCTAGTAACCTGTCTTCATCTCAACCCATGGGTTCTTGCACTTTTACCTTTCTGATTCTCTCCCCCATCCCAACTGGGGAGAGTGAGCGAGCGGCTGTGTGGCACTTAGCTGCCTGCCGGGGCTAAACCACAACATGGAGAAAGCCTAGAAAGGGGTCATGCTGTGGATCACTGAAGTTACTACGAAAATGGACTCAAAGGGCCCTGAGTATTCTATTTCCTTAGAAGTATAAATATAAAATTTGTAGGAAGCCCAAAAAGTGTTTTTTTTTTTTTTTTAAGGATTAATTCCAATAAAATAAGAAAGCTTCCTGAGGAGGCTGAATAAGAAGGAAATTTATGGTCTTCTGATTTAACAGATTAATTACAAATTTCTGAATCAAGATAGTCCATGCTAGCTGAGACTACCAGTAAACAAGCCCTTACTTTGTAACTAAAAGCAGTAATACTTGCAAGGGACTATCCTGAGGTATAAGGAGGAAAGAAAAGAAAAAAAATCAGCTACTTGAATATTAATTCTAGTTAGAAAATAACCCAGAAAAATGTACAACCAGTCGCAGTCACTGCAAAGTGGTCACTGTTGTTAGAGCAACTGAAAAGAAAACCCCAAGAACCTCAACAACTTGAAAGTGGCTTGCAAAACGAGAAAGACAAATCTACATCCACCAAAATCTTTTCCCCATAACTACCTGCTCCACTAACCATGGAGGCCTGGATTCATTTTAGCCAAGCACAGGCACCTCTATGAAGAGTGCAGTCAGTCGAGTTTTCTTCCGCCATCAGCGCAAGGGATGAGTGCTTCCTGGGGCAGCACAGCCCACCTGTGATTCCAGGCACCTTCTGCAGGTGCCTCTTTCCTGTGACTTGAGAGTAAAGAACTACACCCAGCAGCTAGGTGCTAGGTGGAATGAATGCACACATGCATGGCTGAATATTCTCAGGCTTTGATTTTTTTTAAGCATAAACAGTACCTACAGTAAAAAGAAACAGCATGTACATGAAAGCATAGATGATCCTTTCTGTTAAGATCTACCAGTGGTTAGCTCTATCACTCTAGGGTTAAATTAAAAAACGTTTTTACCTTTGGACAATTTTTGGATAATATATTTTTCCCAATTGTTTTTTTTTTTTTAGTACAAACATAGACATAGTTTGATTATAAAGCTTACTTTTATAGATGAAGCTTTCATAATTCTTAAAGCTATTTCAATATTGCCCAGTGGAAAAAAGTTTGTTTTTTTTTTTTAAACTGTAAAAAGTCCCTTCAAATCACCATACCTCCCAACATCCCATTACAAGCAATGATTAATTTGGCATCTTTCACATATAGCAAACACACATACCTGCAGCCCCTTTACCATTTCCAATAGCCACTAATGCACGTATTGATTTTCTTCTGCCTTCCTTTGCCCTCATACAAAACACATTTTTCACCTGAAGAAAGAAACACAAAGCATTGTGTTATGACACAATCCAACTGTATTTATTTTTTATTTTTTTAAAAAGAGTCAGTTTATTAAAAAAGAATTAGATGTTTGTGATGAAACACAAACCAATATATACTGCCTTTGCCAGTGAGTATCATCTGCAGTGGGACACTGGCTTCAAGACATTCAATAAAGGCTGCTAAAAATCTATACTCAGATGCAAGAGCAGTTATTTCAGTACAGTTTCACTGAAATATTCCCCCTGCTGTCTTTAGCTGTTCAACAGATAATGCTCCAATGCTGCTAGTTTCACATGTGATTTCAATCACGATGAAAAAGCATGGGAAAAAAAAAAAAGGAAAGTGATGTTAATATCTTCTTCCCTCCCATTTTGACATATTTTAGAAGCACTCTCATAAATTGCTTAAGACATGTTGTTGCTTTACATTGGTTAAAGCCTAAAATCTGCTTGCAGACTGCAGAAGACATTTATTTGTAGGTCTACTCATTACTGAGATGACAGCTGCTAAAAAGAAGACTTTATTTAAGAGAGAGGAAGAAGAAAATAGTATCTCATTCCTGTAACTATGTTAACATAAATATTAACAGAAACTCTTCAATAATTTCAAGCAGACATGCAAGAAAGCTATTTAGTTTGGAGTGGGGAGACGCAACAACAAATGGGGAGCCAGGTGGCCTTACGGTTAGTATTCTAGAAATCTAAATTTGCTTCTGGCTCCGATACAGACTCTCCTGTGTGACTGTGGGCAAGTCACTGCTTTATAGTCTCCCACCTTAAATGGTCTCATATATCATCTGAGACTCTTTGTCCATTTAGCTCCTGTTCTTGTTTCCTTGTTTTTGGTACATACGCATGTATTTTTGTGGTTTGTTTGGTTTATATATATACACATTTGTTTATACACACACACACACACAAATATATATATATAAAAAAATCTTTGGGTCTACTTTCTTGAAGCTCCAATATGATTTCCGTGAGTTATACTAAAGGTTTATTTAAACGTGCGTTGTTAGCGCAGAAATTAAGTAGCACTCCCCCCTGTTCCCCATACGTAATTTTTCAGTAAGCTACTCTGGTTGTGCTACTATACATTTGACAGTAAATTATTACATGATAGTTGGTCATGGCTTAAACATTCTTACTGAAGTTCACAATAAAAAAATAATCCACTAACAACACAGGGTGCAGATGAGAATAAGTATTTCTGAAAAATTCCACTCTTGCTTTTATAAAATAAAAACTCTGTTAAATTCAAGGCGCACGTATATTTTAGAGTGCTTCAAAGAATTATCAGCTTTACTAATTGCTTATTCCAAGCTATTATTCTCTCTACAATCTTACTGCTTACAAGAACAAGCTAAAATACAAGCCCTCTATGATGAAATTACCTGTGGAAATAGGTTATTTACAGAAAATGCAAAATGATTATGAAAGAAAAATACTGAAGCAGAGTGATCCTCTCTCCATGAGCATTGTAAGTACACTATTTTTGCTCTTCACACTTCTGTCTTCCATTGCCAATCTAAATACATACTTTACAAAATAAAAAGTTGTCATGCATATTGTCAAAAATAAAGGATGTGATGTTCGTAGAAATCTACTCAAAATTATTCTTCTCCCTATCCAGAAGATGGCAGGAAAGACCCATGCAATAAGCTTCTTCAGTAGCCTTCCTAAAACTGCACTTGTCAGCTGTATCTGAGCAGCTCTGAAGGAAAATGCATTCAGTTACCCATCACAATCAGTGCTATTGCATCTCTCTTGAAATGCTGTAAAGGCTTTTCAAGCTTGATAATGTGCCCAGGCAGCCATGGCTGCTGGAACAACTGTGTCCTTAGATTCTCCCCTCACATCAAAGCAAGCAACGCTCTGCTGGAGTGTGTTCAGAAGTGCTCCCCTTCCGTTTTGCAGTTAAAGCAATGCAGCTGAAAGCATATCATTAAGCAGCACTGGAATTAATTAATACACAATGAACAACTTGCCACTTTTAAAACAGTATGATCTCCAAAAAGTGACTGAAACTAAGACACAATTACCCTTATTTACTAGATTGCAATTTGAGCCAGATTTAAACCTAATTTTTTAAATTCGAAAACAGATGTATGCTCAACCTTAATCACAGTGTATCTCAAATTGACTGTCTCCCTGTCTCCATTATTCAGAGCTAATAATGCAGATTCAGCTTGCTTTCTAGAACTGAGGGAAGAATAGTGTCTCTCAAATACAGAATGAAACCACCTCAAACATTCACTAAGAGGAGGAATGGCAAGCAACAGTTTCAAAGGTGGAGTTAGAAGTGTGGCAGGAGGCTGCAGTCAAAGAGGCTGCTATGGGTTACTGTGATTTCAGGCACTTAGCAGCTTGTTGCACTGTGCTAGAAGCAGGTAAAAACCCAACACTTTCCTTGGAGTTTTGTTCTTGTGAAAACAAAGAATGACTGACAGGCCAAACTGACTGCCCTTGGAAAGCCCTCCTTTCTACAAAGCATATTCTGGGCACCTCTGTGCCACACTCCTGACACTGCTACTCTCTTACTGCTGTAATGCAGAGGAGAGTGTGCGTGCAGGTTGATCCCGTCGCTGTACAAAGTCCTCTGGTCCAATACTAAGGTACAAGGTGAGACAAAATAATATGAGATCATGGTGCTGAAAGAAAAGCATTTCCATGCAAGTGATCCTAGAGAGGCTCAGGGACATAGCTAAAAGGCTTGGGAAGCCAGTTACCCAAAACAGTAATAAAGTATACGTCTTATAAACAAAAATCAAGCCTGTGTTAGCTAGATCATGTCCATAGCAGCCTTCTCTTCTCTGTGAAAAACACCAAGGGCAGAGCAGACACATACCACATTGACAGAACTTGTCCCAATTGTAACTTAAACCTATAGTACAAAAAAAGGCAGAAAACGCACACGCTAGCTGGAGGGCATAACTAGCATTGCTGACAAGTGCCAAGCGTGTGAAACATTTTCCCTAGAAGTGTGCATATGGTGGGCAGTGGCAAGGGAAGCACTTCAGAAGGTAAATTAGTCCATCTTCTGCTAAGATTACTAATGTGTAACCTTCTCAAGGAGCAGTCAGTTAGTAGACTTATCAGTCCACACTGATGTTTAATATAAGAGTTAGTGAGAGATGAATCCAGCAGCCCAACAGAGGTGAGGCTGCCATACTCCCAGGTCCAACAAGTAGCATGGTGTTAGGGATGCCAGGAGAGGCCACCATCGCTCTGGGCCCAGCTGTTGAAACCCTATCCAGCCAGGAATGTGGGCTTCTCATATTAGGGATGCGGCTGCTGCTTTCCTGTTTGCAGGTTCAACCAGTAGCAAAGCAGTATGTACCCCAGAGACACACACACCACATGGACATCGCTGGCTACACAGAATGCCACAGACAAGGCACTGCCTTAAACAGCACCTACATATAGGACTCATGAAAAGCTAAAGTATAGACAGCCAAGTCCTCTTCTTCCTCTTCAGCTGGTAGAGAATAAAGTTCACTGGTGAAGGCACACACACACACACCACTCCCTAGATTCATGCACTCACACAGGTTCACAGATCCCCTGAAACTGGGAAGCTGCTGGTTGATACTGTTTCTCACAGCATCCTTCTGGACAAAATGTCCAGCATACAGCTAGACAAATACGTAATCCAATGGGTGAACAGTTGGCTGACGGGACGGGTCAGGCTCCAAGGGTTACAGTAAATGGGGTTACATCAGGCTGGTGGCCAGTCACTAGTGGGGCTCCCCTGGGCTCCATCTGGGGCCAGTTCTCCTTAAAGTTTTCATAAATGACTTGGATGCAGGACTTGAAGGTGTATCGAATAAGTTTGCAGACACTAAATCAGGAGAAGCTGTTGGCTCCCTCGAGAGTAGAGGCAGAGAGATCTCGACAAATTACAGGGCTGGGCAATTGCCAACTGCATGGAGTTTAACAAGAGACAGTGCCGGCTTCTGCACTTGGGATGGGGCAACCCTGGTGATATGTACAGACTGGGGGATGAGAGGCTGGAGAGCAGCCCCGCAGAAAGGGATCTGGGGGTTCTGGTTGATGGCAAGTTGAACATGGGTCAGCAGTGTGCCCTGGCAGCCAGGAGGGCCAGCCGTGCCCTGGGGTGCATCAGGCACGGCACTGCTGGCCGGGTGAGGGAGGGGATTGTCCCGCTTTGCTCTGGTGCGGCCTCACTCGAGCACTGGGTGCAGGTTTGGGCACCACAATATCAGAAAGACATTAATCTGTTAGAGAGTGCCCAAAGGAGGGCTACAGAGATGGTGAAGGGTCTAGAGGGCAAGACATGTGAGGAGCGGCTGAGGTCACTTGGGTTGTTCAGCCCAGAGAAGAGGAGATGAGGGGAGGCCTCATGGCGGCCTGCAGCTTCCTCACGAGGGGAGCGGAGGGGCAGGCGCTGATCTCTGCTCTCTGGTGACAGCAACAGGACCCGAGGGAACGGCATGGAGCTGTGACAGGGGAGGGTCAGGCTGGGTGTTGGGAACAGGTTCTTCACTGAGAGGGCGGTCGAGCACTGGAACAGGCTCCCCAGGGCAGCGGTCACGGCCCCGTGCCTGTGGAGTTCAGGAAGCGCTTGGACAACGCTCTCAGACATAGGGTCCGATTCTTGGGTGGTCCTGTGTGGGGCTGGGAGTTGGACTCAATGATCCTTGTAGGCCCCTTCCTACCTGGGATATTCTATGATTCCATTCTACGATTCTATGAATAATGGCATGGCCCCAAGTATCCAGCGCTCACAGGCACTCCATACTTGTGAGTTCCCTCAGACACCAGCAACAGGTCCTCTGCTTGCCTGACCCCATGTCTGGACTCTAGTTCCAATGACATTCCTCTAACATCCTGGACCCTCAGGTTTCCATCCTTATCAAGTCCTCCTTTGCTTGCAGTTTCTTGATAGCCCACCAATTAGTGTGACTGACGAGGTTTGTTTCTCGTCTTTATGCCCATTACGTTTGTCTGACAGCTTTGCGCCTCTGTATATTTTGTTTATGGCTTCCCCCTTTCCTTAGTGTCTCATTGGACCTCCATCAGATAACCTTAATGAAATAAACATTCCCACATATCCTTAGCAACTAGTATGGTTGTCGAGGTTTGTTTCTCATTATTGCCTGCCCTATCACTTGTCAGTGAGGTTTGTGTCTGTGTATGTTTTCATTTATGGCTTCTCCTTCATTATGCCCTTCTTGCATTGAAAAGGTCATTGACCGTACACCCTTAGAGGAAGAGATGTCTCCATCCATGCACCCTTACAGAAAGCTGGGAATGCACTCTCAGAGGGCACGTATGAACACATATCCTATACAACACATGCATATATACATGACGAGCCACACAGACCAACACAAACAGCAAACACAAACGGCAGTGGTAGCTTCATGCTGTTCCCCTCTGGCTGATCAAGATGAAGGGCCACTACTGGGAAATAAATAAATGGCTCCTCAGCTGCCAGAACCTGAACTTACAAACCCTTGGGGCCTGCAGCACCACTCCAGCAGCTGGTACAGACTGCCTTGCTGTCAGACACACACCGCACTCCAGCAGTTGGCTGAGACTCCTCTGGTCCCTCCAGAAGCCAACCACCATGTGCTCTCAACCCCTAGAGATGAACAGGGACACACAAACACAGAGGACCAGGACTCCCTCATCTCTCTGGCAGCCAGACCCCTGTGGTCTCACTCTTCGAGACAAGTTCTGCTCCAGTTGCTGGTATGCAAATACTCCACTCTAGTCCCTCCAGTTGCTGGCACCACAGACACAAGCCCTCCAATCTGTGCTCCAACTCCAGTTGCTGGCAGACACCCATACACACATGCACACAGAAAACAGTCTCTAGCGCAAGAAAAGAGTTGGAAATTGAGTTTAATATGAAGACCGGACAGACTGTACTGATCAGACACAGGGCATGGCAGGACAAGGGTACTGACCAGCCCTGACGACACATAAGCTGCCCTATCACCTCATCCTTCTATTTTCCCACAAATTGTTCCTCCCCAAATGACCTAGATCCCTCCCTTGTTCTCCGTTTGGTTCCTCCCCTAGACATTCTGTAAGTCCTGTGTAATACTGAAATGTTCTTCCCCTGCAACCCATAATGTGTCCCCTAACCCTAGGCAGTAACCCCCCTCAATCTGTGGGGTGCTCTGGAAAGCCTCATCTTTACTGGTGTCATCAGTGGAGCATTGGTCTGAGGCTACCCCAGGACAGCCCCAGGAGGAGCCGGTCAGGGTGTCCGTTCCTCTGAGTCTGTAATTTTGGTTCCCCTGCCTGCCTGCCTGCCTCTAAGCAGACTGGCTCTCCTGTGATGGCCCTGGGAGGAGAGTCATTCCAGTTCCTGCAAACTGCTATCCTCTGCCCTCCTTTCTGAGTGGGCAGACAAGCCTTTTACCACATAACCTAACAGTCAGTACTCTCTCCATCGTGGCCATTAGTAGAACAAATAAAGTACTCCTCTCTCAGTCAAGACTTTGCTTCAGTAGCTATAACCTCTGAGAGACAGGAAGATTAGAACCAGCCATCCTGTTCACTGTGCATCCATCCTCCAAGCACGCAGTAAGTGGAGGAACCACAACATAGAAATAATCTGGACTCCTCTACCCCTCACTCAGCAAAACAGATGAAGGTTTTTGACCAGATACTTGAACAGTTTTTCACTCCAGCTGACTCATCGCAGCTCTGAGACAAACCCCAGGCACAGTTCTCATCCAAATTAGCAGTAAGCCCAATCTGCAGAGAAACTATAGACAAAACCAGGTTAGAGCTGATAGTTTTCCCCTGTCACATGCATAAAACTCTATTTTATAACTCACTAGGAAAATAACAACTCAAATGCCCTACTGACAGTGTGTGTCTAAATGTGGCTTCATACTACGGCTCACGTCTGAGTATGTATCTTTCGGATTAAACCTGCAATTAGGCATGCTCAAAGCCACACTACATCTGAAATGGCCTTGCTTCTTTTTCATAGAATGATTCATAATAATCCTGAATTATAACTCACTCAAAAGCTTCTGAATGTTCCAAATGCCAATAATTTCATCCATCCAGACTGACAGGTAAGAGAGAGAGAGAAAGATTTAATTGTTTAATCAACAGAACCAGTTGAAGGTAGCATCCCAAAACTCTACTTTAAAGGCAGGCCAAAACTCTGAGAACTCCAAGAAAAACAGAAAGAAATTCTAGACCTCTCCCCTCTGACCTCTCATTCTTTCCTATAACAGTTTGCTTCAGGTGCTATCTTAGAAACTGTCTGCAAATTTTCAGTGTCAGCCTAAAGACATTGCTAGTATCATCCAGGGAGCAGAAAACTTGCCTGCAGTTCTAAAAGCAAAATCTAGAGCTCTAAAACCCCCAAAATACATTTCAGCCAACATCTCATTTGAAGTAAATTATTACTCAGAGAGTATCATGCATACCATGTAATTTTTCAGTCAAGGATGTCAAACAATAGATCTCAGACACTGTAATTTCATGCAGCATTTCCTTTCATAAGCCTTTTTTATTGTGCCCTTTGCAAAAACAATAGCTAGAAAACAATTTCCAATGACTTACAAAAAGAAACAAAGGCTTTTGACTGTGCCTTAAGGAATGTTCTTTTTGTCATGTGGTAAGTCCACCAAGAATAATTCTGTGCTCCTAAAGCAAACATGTAGGAATTGGTTTCTTGCTACTTAATGGAAAGTTGAAGCTATGTTCTTATATTCTGTTTATGATCCCCTGCTGCATCTAGACAATTCATTTTTGTTTAGTGGATGCAGAACACATGACTATAGAGTGATACAGTTAGAAGTCTTCTCTGCGTATATTCCCTACAGATACCTCTCTACAGTTCCATGTACCTTTGTAACAATCCATTTAGAAATACTGAAAACAAGGTCCTTGACATCATTTTGGCCCAACAAACTTTTATTTTTCTGACTTTACTCCTGCTTTCCTCATTCCAAAATAAAGCTACTGTTCCTAAGGCAAGACGATTCTCAGTGGTTTGGTAAAGAAAGCCTAGTGGTTTCCAGTGTCCCCATTCCTGAACAGTCCCAGAACAGACAGTCTCCACACAACCAACCTTCCCACACTGCCCCCATTGATATTTGCCAAGGGCTGGATTCAGAATGACTAAGTTAGTTCAGGTGACATTTCACTGCAAGAACACGAACCTCCAGCCATTCAGCTGCTGCTAATCTTTTCCAATTAGACACACATATCCCTACTTTGCACATGGGCAGCACAACCCACACCAGATGCGAGTTGTGCAGACCCTGCTCAGAAAACAGCATTCTTCTGTTCTCTTCAGTCCCGCTTCTCCAAAGTGCCATTCAACAGTTGCAGTAAATACTGCATCCAAACAGGTCTTCGACAATCAGAAGTACGCCTGAATGCATCTGGGTGTTTGGAGAAAATGGGGAAGGAACAAGCAAACTACCAAACTCACTTGACAGAAAACACCAGCTTTATGAAACTACAGGTTTTGCATGACCTCTTGCCATATCAGGACTCAGTTACAAACTGCCAATATTATGATACAACTCTGTGAAACATACTCAATCTCAAGTCAATTCAAATAAGAATAAAGTCTGTAAAGCACACTACTGGAGACAATACGGAAAAAAAAGACAAGATTCAAGCAAGAGCCTAGGATCTGCCTTCACTTACTGCACACTATATTGATTATAAGATAAAAACTATTCCTTCTCAAATGCTTCCGTAGAGTTCACCACTAACTTGATTCCTGGAAAAATACCATCCACACGCTTTTCAGAATATCGACTCAATTATCCACTCAACACAATTTACTTTGATTGATTCTATTTTAGGAAGAACCAGTTATTTTTAGCATGCAAATGTTAAAAAGATCTCTTTTGTCCTATCTTCTTCCATTCCTTCCACACTCCTGGAAAGCAGGAAGAAAAAAACAGCAAACAAACAAACATCACCAGTCCAAAAACTCCAGCTCAACATTGTACCAAGCTGTATGTATAAATCAAAGCACCAGTGTACATTTATACGCAGAAAGCAGCTTTTGCTTTAAGGTTAGCATCAGTGTATTTATGTTGTGGCCTTTTGCACCATCTCTCTATGCAAATTGAATGAATTGCCTGACCTGAACTTTTTTTTAATCAAGTCTATACCTTTCTGTAATTAAACACGTAAACACCAATGAGTGCTTCTTTTGTTTAAAAAGGACAGTATCATACCCTAACTATCTGGCTGAAAAAGGGAATTATTCTGCCACTGGGAAGGCTGCACTGACCCAGGTACAATGGGGCCATGCTTTCACAAAATACTAATACTTCAAGTAAATTGATCTTTATTAGAAACAGGTAACGAAAAGAAAACTGTGAACACAATAGCAAGCGATCAGAAGGCATAGTTTGTGCAGCAGGCAGATGGCAATTTCAGTGTCAGATAAGGAAAAAAAACCACCTGTCTTGCAAAAGACATTATTCATTACTATATCTTCTTCCTTAGAAGGCTCCCATTCGTGAAAGATTCAAAGGGCACTAACCTCATACTAAATGCTTTCAGGCCTTATTGATTACTAGGTTTCATTTTCTGATTTTCATCACATTACAAGGGAAATGCTGTCATAACACAAGCTATCATGTAGGCAGTTTGTTTGTTTTTTTAATGTTACCACTCTGATTTCAGAGAAAGATAAAAATTCACTTGACAATACCGGAAATGATGACTTCTTGCTACAATAAAAATGGCATACATAATTTGTCAATTGCAACTGTAAATTTTAATTACCACTGTTATGCTAAACAACGGTAAATACTACCACCAGTTTTACTAACAGAACTTATGTATAATATACAAGCAAAACAGCAAGTGTGCCTTCAGGTTGGCAGGGAAAGAAAGGAGGCCAGTAACTAGCGGTGTACC
>VXAL01007842.1:95737-129568 GCA_013399475.1 Chauna torquata | reverse complement strand
GGCCCTGCTGGAGTAGGGGTTGGACCAGGTGGCCTCCAGAGGCCCCTTCCCACCTCAGTCATCCCGTGATTCTGTGAAACAGATTGACCAAGTCACCTACTCCAAGCAGCACAAAAGTCAATATGAAATCCAGAGACAAAACCAATATAGAGTCCCTGGTACTGTCTCTTCACACTCACTCAAGCTAGTTTTTTCCTCTATAACATCCTTAGCTCTAGTTTAAGTGAAAATCAGAGCTTGTCTGTACTCTATTCTACAAGCAGGAAAAAAGTCAAGTTAGCATTTCTGTTTTAAGAAAACACTTTCATAAGTAATTACTCTCTTCTTAAAAGGGTGTACAGCCTTTTTGGTAGCATAATCACAACAGAAAGGGACCTTTGTATCTTTATTCATAAGACATTCCTTCAAAAATTGAAGACAAAGTCCAGAGAACTGCTGAAAATCAAGGCAAAGACAGAAAAGGAACAAATAAGCTTTCAGCTTCTTTCTGCAAAGTACAAATTTTCCAGCAATATTATTTTAACCTCCTGTATTGTCATGAACACAAAGATAATGGAAAAGATGTACAAAAATAACATCATGCATGCCATCTATTTAAAGTAAGAATGCTAGCAAGACCTGTTTATTTCAAAAGTCATATTTCTTACCAGAAAATTATAGGACTCAATTTTCTTGGGCTCATTGCTGGCTTTGGATATAGAAGTTTTTGCTGCTGCTTTTATTTTTCTGCAAAAAATATTCCTACTTTCTCACATCTGTGGCAACCTCATCTAACAGTACAGCCCCAGCCTGCCTCTTAAATGCTTTTTTATTATTCAGTTATAATGAAGCAGTGAAACAGATTTCTATAGCACATGGAAACACTGCATAGCAACCCATTTTGTTGTTTAATCTAATGTATTTAACTGTAAATAATTATGCAGACACAGAACGGCTAACTTCAGTAAATACCTAATGTAGTATCCAAACTGGCGGTCAGTTGGGACATGTCACAGCAACAAAGAACAGCAACTTTTCTCCAATGTGCCCTTTCAATTAACTGAAAACACTGCGACCTGCAGGGCTCATTAAGGTTGTAACACTTATCTGTAACAACTGCAGCAGAATTACGATCTAAATAAAGTCAATTCTTATTCCACATTAACCTAAGTATTAAAAGTAAATGTTGAAATCAGTAAGCTAGATGTCAGGTCCTGAGACAGAAAAAGACTTTATATGGTTTTAAAGCCCTTGATGGCCGGGACACTTCGGGAACTGGATAGCCTCAGGAGAGGTGAAACCCGTTTTGTTACTACACTCATGAAGCAGGAATAGAACTGACACTTCCACCCCTTCCTTTGCAGTATGGGGAAGGGGACTCAATGGCTAGAGAGGAGGCACATCATTAGTTAGTTACCTGTCAAAGGAGGAAAGATTCATCATTGTACTTTTGGTCTTTAAACAACTGGCAAATAAGAGCAAGGACCTAGTGGGGCTAAACCCATAATTTTGCAAGGACAGAAGTTCCTTATCATGGAATTTTGCATGTTAAAATAAGAATCCATAAAATGTGTACGGTGCAATTCAGGACATCTCATTACTGCTCACTTAAACGTTCATTTTTGTTGCATTTAACATTCTCAACATTATATCTAAAATACTAATAAATGGGAACTTGGTATGTAAATGGATCAGATGATCCATCAGATGAGCAAAAAAAGCTGGTAATCATCTGACCCATTTGATTTTCCATCTGATTTTCAATAGTACCATCTTTTAAACGCTGTTTTGGGGAAGACCAGACACATGCGCACCAGCATATACAGTAAGGCGTAGAGGCATGCAACATATTTATTATTGCAGCAAAACACCTGTGACATTAAGTGCAAATTTGCTACTCATTCTATTTTGTCACCTCTTTTCTAGGCACCAATGACAAATTTGATAAGAATATATCAGAGATATTTGAGAAAACAAAAAAATCTTTGTATCAAACTCATTTTTATAGGTTTATATTCATGTCCGTTTAGATAAACTTAACAGGAAGAAGTGGAATCATTCTCTATTCGCACTAGTGTAACCAGCTCAGAGGTGGATAAGCAAGCATAACAAAAACAGGACATAGCGTTAAAAATGAACAGTGTGTTCTCTTAAGATTCAGACTAAATAAGCTCAGTAATGGAAAAAATATTCCTCATTAAATTTCCTCATTAAATTAACTTTCAAGTGCCTTTAACTTCATCTTGTTCTTGTGCATACAAGTACCACTCCACTTACTCTGTTGGTGACTTTGACAAGTCAAAGTTGATCAGAAATAGCAATTTAGTTTTTAAAATAAATAGAGATCAGGATGTGACAGTACACAGTAGTGCGCAGAGAAAGTATGACTCCTTCCAAAAAGGGCATCACTAGTCAACTTTGATAGTGGAACACAAGATGATATGCTGTAAGTGAAACTAAACAGAAGTTCAAACACAGGTACAGTGGAATAAATACCACGTCTGGGCACAGGTACAACACAATACCAGCTAAAAATACAGGCTATATTTCACAGAACTGTTTAATAAGCAAAGCTATAATAATGACAAGAATAAAGTGATGAACAGTCATCTCTACCCATTTAAAATGGATAACTCCTCCTTGGACAGTCACTCTACGTTACAGTGATAAACTGATGTCAATATTCATATTAAGCAAAGAGATTTGCTATGTATCTATCAGAGAATCCATATGGATCCAGGTTAATACACTGCTCTCAGATCATGGTTAGAAATTAAAGAAGTCTGTTTTCAATGCAGCAGCTAGACATGAATACTTTTTCAATAATAAATTAGTTAAATATTAATTGCAAATAAGATTCTGATGATAACCCTGAAAGGGACACAAATCTAATAATCAATTTCATCTGTAGGTATGTAAGCAATACAAGAATGCTCTAAAGTGAGAAGTTTATGCAATTACTTTAAACACAAAGCCACTGGGCTGATTTATGCCCAAGTATTTGTATAACAGGGTTTAATTTAATTTATCAAAAGCACAATCTGAATTTTGACAAAAAGTGCTTAGGTATTCATCCTGCTTTCTGGTGCTGCTCTTGCGACCTTGCTTTGTAGCTCCACAGCCTGGTGAGTTAGGCTTCAGGGCATGAGGAGCTGAACACGGCTCTAAGATATCAACCCTACCAAAAAGGGCTGCAGGTAACACTGAATTTCTCCCAGCCCCTTCTGCTTCACCAACAAGATCAATACTTATGAACAAGGAAGCCTGCCTGAATCTTATCAATTTGGTAAGTGGAAGTGGTCAGGTTGCCACACCTTGCTGGGTTGTGTTTTCTAATAACTCAGTCATTTAAGCAAAATACTAAGTCCTTTTAACACATTAGGTATTTAAAGAAAAAACAAAAACAAACCAAAAAAACACAAGAAAACAGATTTTGAGATTCAGCTGTGTAAAACACCGACAGAGATAGAAATTACTTGGCCACAGCTACCGCAAGTCTCATTAAAGTTAGGACACAAGTAGAAGAGAAGGGAACATGCACGGATAGAGGGCAAATACCGCTTTCACTTCCAGAGCTGCTGCCTATTCTGGATGCTGTGCATCATTTGATTCTGGTCTGGTACCAAATGAGTCACAAGAAATCAGCTTATTCTGAAGTCATGATTCCCCCCAACAGTGCTTTTACTAGTTCTATGGTTTCCATAGCAACTAATTTATTCAAAATGAGAAAGAAATAAGATAAATGGTAGGCATAAAATATATTGCAATAGCATAAGCATGCATAGTACTAATTGTTAATGGTCTGCTTTGGAATGAGTTGCATCCTCTAGCAATGGCTTTACCATTAAGAAGTATCAAGGGTCCACATATCTGGACCATATATGGTCCACATTACCAACACTTTACATTTCACCATTAAAAACTATTATTAATGGATTATCTTCTTTTCTAAACAAAATCTGCCTTTATAATTTTTAAAAGCCTCCTCTCTGACCACATGCTAAGTGGTGTTTCTGTTGAAATCATTATTAAAAATTTGGGTCTTCCAAAGAACTTTTTTTGCAGCGTTAACAACCTTAACCTTTAGCTTGAAGTTTTGCTGTTGGATATTGTTAAGTGAGATGATGCATTATGATCTATCTGGAAACGAAGACGGAAGCAAGATTTCCATTAGCCCAGTCATAACCATCATCCCTACACTGTCAATAAGCACAACAATGAAGTAGATATGAAACTATGATTGGGAAATTTTGTTGGAATATTTTTCCCAGAAGATACAAATACCATACGTTAAGACATCTAGGACTTCATCATAGGTGAATACTGTATTACTTGAGACATAAAATGGGATCTTCATCCTACTTGCTCTCTATGCTGTCTCCCCGTTCCTCTCCACTTTTTATTTCATTTATTTATTTTGACAAGGAGAACTATACAACTTGCTATTTGTATTTTGTCTGAGAACTAACGCTAACACTTTACTAGGTTCCCTATCATGGTTGCACGTGAACTGTTTAAGCTTTATCTGCAGGCATTTGCCATTTCAGAGTCACTGAAAACAATCTTTGAATTAGACATTTGGTCAACAGAGAAGTCCCCAGTGAAAAGAATGATATATTATTTCATGCAGGTGAAACAGAACACTAGACTAATTCCTATTGCTATAAGATTGACTTAGCGAATACTGTTAAATAAGTGCAAGCCCAATATAAAATAGTTGTAACTATTTAAAGTCCTTGAAAAGATTTGTAATGCTTACCTCAATGACTCTCGCTTCAAAATCTTCGTAAGTTTCTGTTGGGAGAAAAACAGTGTATTACATTTCCTTGTATTTAATTACCTATCAGCAAAGTTCCCTGCAGATGGTATAATTTAAAAAGGACACAATTTTTATGTAGCTGTTCATTTATTTATCTCAGCAGTAAGTAGAAAAGGTACAAATAATTTGAACACATATCTAAAGTGAGCATTATTAGTTGTTTCCTTTTAAAAAGACCTCAAATATATTTTGTAACTTGACTCCATTCATTCATTCTTTCAGAATAAACTCAGAGAAAACAAAGTATAACTCTTACTTACAAAGCATGTATTTTTTCATTTCTTCAGTAAAAAAAAAAAAAAAAAAAACAACATCTGTGAAGAAATCTAGATTAAAAAAATGTCAGTTCAAATGATAACTTCCCAGAAAGTATAATACCACTCTTGCTATAGCTACAGTACAGTTCCTGTTATAATTAAGAGGTGAAAACTGTTAAATAAATTCATTGTGCTCTGGTATGGACCCCAGCCTCCAACTGGGATCAATATATTATCTTTTTAAGTATTGTAGCTGCAGGGGTATTAATATGGAAACAGTCTCCAAAGACTCCAACCAAAGACTCACCAACCTAAATAACTAGTGTAGCACAGAGCAAGAAAAATAATCCTTTTTTAAATTGTAAAGCAAGACATACCAATTTAACTGCTTTGTTTGAACACCACACAGAAAGCAGTAATAAAGCTGATAGAAAAACTGAGATGACCTCTGAATCTGTCCAATATTTTGATCACAAGCTAAGCTATATAACCTCTCCAAATTAAACCTGAAACTCTCTTTTGGAAATCACTGCAAGCCAGCACTTACACTGAGGAATTTTTATTAAATTGTATCTGATATCCTCCCTAATTTTCTCCAGCTGCAGAAATGCTATTAAAAATAACTGTACACAGCATGTTATGAAAAAAAAAAATGCAAACTGCCTTCTTCCCTAAATGCTGCTCTAAAACTATAAAAAAAAACAAACCCCAAACCACCCTGATTTCATGTACAATGAGCAAAGGCTGTAAATGGTTAAAATCCAAAAAGTTAAATTGCCAAATGGGTCACTTCCATCATGGCAATATTATTGCCCAATATTAGTCAGAATTTTCTGAAACTTGTATTAGGCAATCAACAGGGATTCAAAGAAATTGCAAGTATTTCTTGATACATATTTCTGTGAAATTCTGGAGAGGGCAGAAAATCAAAACAAAACATAGCCACCTCAAATAAACAACAACCATGCAGCCAGACTTTCTTTTTTTAACCTCTTTCAATTTCAAATGCTGCCTGAAAAAAAAGGCTTTGCAATGAAAGACAATTACAGTATCATCCATTTTGTCCAGTTATGGTTCAGATGTTTCGTGTTGCTTCCACTACATGTCTGTGTTCAAGTCTTTTCATCACAGTGGTAATAAGAGCTATGTTCAGGTGTATGTTACATATTCAGCTCTGTGTGGTGAACACATCCTTTTCACTGCACTAAAATCAGTACGTGTCTGCTTTGTCATTAGAAGGGACTTCAAAGGAATAAGACATTTTTGAAATGTCTCACGAAATTGCGGGGTAGGAAAGAGCAAGAACGGTGTAGAGCTCTGGGTATGACATACGATGTATATGTACTGCCTCCAAAGACGGCAAGTAGAGGCAGAGGGCACAAAACCATGCAAACAGAAGCCCCATCAGATCTTATGCAAGCTACTTCACCCTGACATACACTGTGAGATAAGCAGTAAACACAATGGCTCAGTATAAGAAGCAGAATAAATAGGGGATCCTACCAAACTCCTCCTTTTCCAATTTATTTTATTAACTAGAGCTTTCAGCATTTACAGCTTTAGAAGAGCAGTGTTAATTAAAGCATTTAACACTTGTTTTATTTGGTATAGTCACAGTGAGACTCTGGAGAAAGGCTTGGGAGCTTAAAGCAGCATAATGGTGAAAAGAATCAGGGACTCATTCCTTCACCAGATGTTGCTTTATCATTTACACAGTCTCCAAGACTATTATAAACGTGATCATCTCGGCACAATTTAGAGAACNAAAAAAAAAAAAATACTGGCTTTGAAAACAATGGATAATGGAGTAAACACAATGGCTCAGTATAAGAAGCAGAATAAATAGGGGATCCTACCAAACTCCTCCTTTTCCAATTTATTTTATTAACTAGAGCTTTCAGCATTTACAGCTTTAGAAGAGCAGTGTTAATTAAAGCATTTAACACTTGTTTTATTTGGTATAGTCACAGTGAGACTCTGGAGAAAGGCTTGGGAGCTTAAAGCAGCATAATGGTGAAAAGAATCAGGGACTCATTCCTTCACCAGATGTTGCTTTATCATTTACACAGTCTCCAAGACTATTATAAACGTGATCATCTCGGCACAATTTAGAGAACTGTTAGTTTACAAGAAGTTCAGGGAATAGCATACAAATACCAACCAACAGGCACCCTCTTTCTGAAGCCTCTTCAGCTGCAAAGCAACACTGTCAGCTTGGCAAAGAAATAATTTTATTTCTAACTGGAGAAAAGTGTTCTGTCCCTACTCACAACTAACACAGTAAGTAATGGTGTAGTGGGAGAAGATCCTCCTGAAAGAATGATTCTGTGAATGACATAGAATCAGTCTGTCCCCAAATACACATATTTTCCCCAAACATAGCAGTCAGTTTCAGCCAAATTCGTCAGATGTCAAAGGCTCACAAAAATGAGGTTCTACAGATTTCCTGTACTTGTTTTCGTTAGAAAATATGAATGACGCTGAAGGGAAGGTGCCTCATATGTTCAACCTCCATTTGTTATTGGAGGATCTAGTAGCAAAATACTAGTAAGGGCTGAACTGCAGAATCTCAAATGAGAGCTCACACCTGCTCAGACACTAGGGAACCCAGCGGTGCTGTAATCTCAGGACAAACAGATTCATTGGGTTTGACGGTTTCAGGTCTACTCCTTCTACCACCTTGACAGTGCTTTGCACATAGCCAATGTCCCCATTCCCCTGTGAAACCATTTAATTCCTCTGCATAAAAAGATGCTGACAGAACTATGGGAATCTGAAAATGCCCAGAATTTTTAAGAGATTAAAAGGAAATTGGTGTATGCTAATCAGAAACTGCTTTTCTAAAGCACATTTATATTACAAACTGACAGTTTCATTTACATATTTTTATTGTAGTACCCTTTCCTCTTTTTGGCAGAACTTGACCTGACTACTACAGCCCCCAGAGCCAACTTTAATGCAAGTAACCAATATCAGTAGTATCAGCCATACTGAGATCAAGGAAAACACTGGGGAGTACAACTCATGCATACATAAATGTTGTTTGCAACAGCTGTCACTTCTTTTTAACAGAATAAACTACTTGAAAATATGTTTGAATTTAAAAGCAATATAGTTTTTTGTTTAAAGCACAGAACTAGAACCATGAAATCTTGACTTTCTCTATATTCCATCAATGATTTATGGGGAATTCATTGACTTCTCAAATCTTTATTTTTCACTCGTAAAATTCAGGTGACAGGCTGTCTCATCCATTGTCATGTCACTACCTTCCATGGAACATCTGCTTTCAAGGTAATAAAAGCAAGTGCAGGTAAGTGAACATAGGAAATATTTCATTTATATACTGCAGTATTATGCTGATATTAAAACAGAATGAGTTGTTCTTAAAATCAAAGATAAACAAAAAAACCCTGAAGAGATTGGAAGGCAAGATCTCCATAAATTCACAAGGTATGTTGTTTTCTTCAGACTTATCTCAGATACCATAGCAACATAAGCCACAAAATTAGCTATACCAGCTACAGGAATTGAAAACCTGGGAACACGGCGGTGAAGAAGACAGCAACAACAGGATGAATTTACAAGACAAAAAGCTATAAAAATGCCAGCATGACTTCAGTCTACATGGACAATGGTATCAGATTACCCTGGAAAGACAATGCTCTCGCTACCTTATGGCTTGGTGCAAAGCTTGTCTGAATTTTGAATTAAGGTCCAATAGATGTCACCAGAAAATACAGACAGAAAGAAATTCATAAACAAAGCACCAGGCAGAGTGAGCAGCAAAGGTGACTGCGAGAAGATCAGAAAAAAATAAAATTGCAATCCAAACATGTAATTTCCCATTTATGGGGAAATTACCATTTATGGGACATAGGTTTTGAGATCACAGCTTTCACCGGGAGAACATATTCCCAGATAAAGAGAACTCTGAAAACATGAACCAAGCTTAACTGTCAGAATGACTGGAGTCTGCAATAAGCCTGAAACAAGTGCTAGAAAACATCAACTGTCATTTTTACCTCATTTGACTATAAAAGCCTACAGAAAAATGCCAATAAACATGTGAGCATCATGAAGCGCCTCACAAGGAAAACAACTGAATATGAGTACCAACTTATTTTCATATTTAATTAGTTGAAGAGGGCTAGGTTTTTAATTGTTAAAGCTACCAAAAATTTTCTAGTGGTCTAAAGAACAGCACCGTAAAAAAAAAGTTCACCTGCCCGCTCTCTATATAGGATCTCTAGTTTCACTATGATATTTAACTAGACAACATATAAATAAAGAACTTCTATTACCTACACTCAAACTACAACATCTTAAACTATATTTCAGTATATGAGTAGAAAAGAAAGGCTGATTTATCTCACAGGATCCTTTAAGAAACTATACAAAAGCATGGCTGCATTACATACTTAAGACAATTGATGTTGAACAGAAAAAATATTTCCATTCTTTAAGATTCCTACATCAGTCTGTAACATAATACACATAGTACTCTGTAACACAGTATAACATCAGATATTCCATAACATAAAATAATCTAACAGCTACATTAAACTAAGTAATGATTAAACAAATTTCACTTGTGTAAATATTTGTTCTTCGATTTTGCTGCCTTAATTCATGTATTGGCATACGTACAGACGGAAAGGCATACAAGAGAGAAGTATAAAATGGATTTGCAATCACAGCAGAAGTCTGGATCTCACTTTTTCCCAGCACTTTATCAGAAAGGCTAAGTAAGACTAAGAAAGATATTCAGTCTTCTTACCTCCATTAGGACCTGGGTCAGGAGGATCCAGAATGACACCTCCCCAACACTTGCCGCTCCATCCTCCCTCTCTCTTAATTTTTATTTTTCTCTTCTTCTCCCATGTATCTCTCTGCTGAACAATTTCAGACTGAATTCTCTCTCGTTCTTCTTTTTTTCGTTGGGTAACTGTCTGTACTCTCCCACTTTGTATCACAGGAGCATTAAGACCAGGCCAGAGGAAACCAGAACGTCCTTGAAAATAACAGGAAAAAAAAAAGTTTTATGCCAAACCAGGACTGAAATTCTGAACACTGGAAAAATGCAACGAAATGGAAGGTTCTCACACATTTGAAGTGTTTTCTATGACACAGAATTTGTATTTAAAAACAAAAATAACGTTAAACCACCTTATCAGGATTCTTTTCTTTTTAAGAAAAATATCTCAAGCTGTTCTGACACCACAGAAGTTAACAGCAATTTATCAATTTGTTAAATCAAAAAAAAACTACACATGAAAAGGTCAAGACATTTCTTCAGCCCTTTATTTATGAATCTACCTTCTCCGATCTCCTGGCCTCTATTGAGATTCTTTTTTAGCTTTTTCTTCCTTCTCTTTCCTCTTCCTTTCTTTACTCCCACACCAGTCTCTGCCAAAGCTCCTTTCCATAGCTCATCAGCTGTCACTGAAATGAGAAAGCTTTCGTAAGTAATGTACAAGTACATCTTATATTGGAAACTGAAGCTCAAAAAAAAAACAACAAAAAACAACCCAACCTTGAAATGTTAACCCTACTTTGATTTTTGCTGTGATTTAAACTGTAGGATTACTGCCTTGCTAAGAAAGTAATTTCCTACTATGTGCATATGCATCTGCTGCAGAGATGTCCCTCTACTCCGGATGACTGCAATCAGATATGCACACAGCTAGGCACATTGTTTTTAAAAGGATTTTCAGAATCAACTTAAGGGCAAACATTCGTAACCAGTAACCTGTAAGGTATTAATTCCCAGGTCAACAAAAGACAGCCATTTCTTAGTAACTCAGATCAGCAATACCTATAAGCACTTATCTAAGGACTAATATTGATGACAGTCAACTTCAGTTACCCTTAAAAACATCTAAGTTAGCCTGCTTTAAAAAGCCACAAAACAAGAAATTAATGACCAACATAGATCTGCTGATGTTCTCATGTTCTGATAATATACAAGGTCCTCCCTTACATCGCTTATGTAAACGCTGGGTAGAGGAAGGAATGCAAGAAACTCTGAACAGACTCATCACGGAACTCTTCGGCTTTGGCTGGCCTCCTCACTCAGTGACTGTACAGGACATCCACTGTCTTCAGATGTTTGGACCAGATAACCTCCAGAGGTCCCTTCCAACTTCAACCATTCTGTGATGTTTCGCCCAAGGTATGAGAGCATGGCTAAGGAAGCACATATCTGACAGTTAACTTCACACTGCTATTTGCCCAGCTGATGGAACTATGGGACATCCTTACAGCTTAGACAGAAATAAACTGCACCAAAATTAAACTGATGATGTGAGGAAGACACCACAGATATTTCATCCAGTTAGTCCAGACAAGAAGGCTACCACCATGGAACATGCAAAAGTGGCAACTGTTTTATTTGCAGATCAACGCAAATGTGTTTCATCCAGGGGCAATGTTCCTCTGACAGTGTAAATCTCTTACCTTCTCAGATTAGAAACTGGTTTTGTTTATTCAGAGTAGACACTTTTAACCAGGGGAACTAAAATAACTATACTCAAATCCCTACAGCTTCTCAACAGCAATTCAAGCTTGTTAGATTAATCCACGTGAGAGATCCTGTCCCACAGCCTGGCCAATGCACTGGAACTGGGGAAGCTCTGCTATATTGACATCAAGGCGAGGGACAGGAGGTAGCCAGGATTTCTAGAGCTACGGCTAAGTACTGAGCTTTATTTTTGTATTAAGCAAGTTTGTATGTGGTGTCAAGGTGACTCTCTCAAAGGCATGATGCTCACCTCTCCAGCCAGAAGTCCTTTTCCAACTGGGATGCATAACTGTGATTCTTTTTTGAGAAGCACAATCCTGAATTAAGTAGTCAGAGCTCAGTGCATTGGAAAGCAAGCATACAGGGAAAAACAAAAGCAAGCAGGTTTCATGTCAGGCTACACAAGTGAAAATGCCTACAGACTGCACCTAAGAGCAACATTCATCACACTTCCTATACGCTGTCAGGCAAGAATTGTATTTGCTCCCGGGTAGGCTCTAGTCCCTGTAAAAAAGAAATTTTTCTCTGAAGTTAGGCTGTCTTTTCTAGACACTCAGATGAACCCTAATGCCCAGGTGTTCATGGTAAAAAAAAGAAAAAAAATAGTAACTGTATCAAATGGCTGGAAACCAATGTCTGGACAGTCAGCCACAAAAAAGTTTCCAGGTGATTACAAACTGATGCCTGTCTCCTAAGCGCCAAAAGAAAAAAAAAGAAAAAGGAGGAAAAGCTTTGTGGCTACTGGAATGCACACACAGGTAATGACTGAATGTCGGTAAGTGTAAGGACTGGAAACGTAGCAGGAAGGAGTTCAGATGTCACCAGGGCAGAGTTTAGTTTGACTGCTGAGCAGGACCAAACCACCACCCAAAGAAACCTTCAGCTGCACAGCACTCAGCAAATGTTACTTTTAATAAGAGACAAGCTGTGATAGGTACTAGACTCTCCACAAGTAGTGGATGCTACCCTCAGATAACATCGCATTACAGTTCAATAAAAAGACCGCTGGCAAGCAGGTGATGTATGATACGGCTTTTTCAGCTCTTAAAGTGGACTACAAGACTGTTGCATGAGTTGGAAGGTTGATGATAGATTATGTTAAGCTTCTTAGTTTATTCAGAAAACATTGCGTAACTAGCAAATTCATTTTTTAATAATAATCCTGTTAGCATGAAAACATGGAATTACAATTAAGGTGTTCACAGTTCTCTTTGCTGGGTTATTTTTAAGCTCGAACAGCTCCCCAGTCTACTTCAGTTTGTGTGGCTTCACAGAGGGTCACAACAGCTTCCAAGGAGGCTGCAGAGGGGCAGGAACCATCCGATCGGAGACAAGAACAGGGAGCTCCTGAGCTGGTAAGGCACTCAAAAAAAACCCCAGCTCCTTGAACTGTGCTCTGAGTAACACTGCTTCATCTCAATACAGGGAAAGTAGCAGAAGTCACAGAGTAAGGAGATTGTACTGTACCAAAGGAGACCAGGCAATGCCAATAGATCCAGCAAGATGAGGTCAGACCGAGCCCAGTTTTGGCCTCAAGCACCACACGGAATCTGATCAAATTAGAATAATGAAAACATCATACTTCGTAGCAAAGTGCAGTTCATCTAATCAGTCTGTAATAGTATCATCATGTGTTTGGAAAGCAACTGTATTTAATGAAACACATCAGAAGCCTGCAGGCTCCAGAGCTGAGAGCTCTTTGTAAGATGGCAGATATCAAAATGATTTTAAAGACAAAGTGACAAGAATGGAATACGGAGGGATAGGCAGTAGTCAAGAAGATTATGATGGTGGGGACGCTGCTTATGACAGACAACACAACAATGAAGAAAATCAAAATCTGACCATAAAAAGGTCAATCTGACTTGGCAGCAAAGATGACTGGAGAGCATATATATTAGATAGGCAGGAAAAACCTCTTGCAGTGGAGAAAATAACCCCAGACAGAAATGAGGATCACTGTAGTGCTTTTCACATTTGCAGAGAAACTCTGAAATGAAGACAGTATAGTAGGTATGCTGTCTCTTAACGATTTGTGGCCTTATCTTTATTTTGCCTCTGCACCAACACAGTAAAATGGGAAACTGCATGCACTCCTCCACTGCTAAAATAGCCCCAGTTGTAAAACCTACCACACATTCCTAGCCAGAAAATGTGCTGCTGAAAAGCACATAGATAGCAACCATAAAAAATAAAATAAAATAAAAATGCGTGATACGTAAGATTTTATTTTATGGCCAAGAAAAAGATTCAGTATTGAATTTTGCTGAGAGCACATTTTATGCAAGCTGATCACCAGCAACCACCACCAACACCAAGTTTTTAAGATGCCACTCCATTTTACTTATTCTACGTAAAAGATGTTTGTAATATTTTGAAAAGGATATGGTTTTGTGCTTTTTTATACTATTCTCCAATTTCAGGAACCAGACAGCCTTGTACTTACTTCAGAGGAAGATGCATGTTAGATCACACCTCAGTAACTCACAGGTATTACCAAAACGACTTGCTGTAAACCATATTAAAAAACAGAACCCAAGAACCTGATAAACTGAGATTAAAAGTAGATTTCTTTGCCTCCTGGAAGATGAGAGTTCCCAGCTTGCTTACAAAAAAGGAAAGACAAATAGCAGAAAACTGGAAAATGGAAGGGAATAAAATGGGAAGAAAGGATTAACTTTGTGAAATAGCTAAATAGGCTCACTTTTTCCACTTATAAGCAATTTTTGCTTAAGCTTTTTGATGACAAATGGTCTTGTGGCAGAACAACACCACAGATACAAAGACATTAATATTAATGACATAATGAAAAAAAGAACATTATAATGAATGTGCTTATCTCAGTGCACTGTTGCCTGCTGATGCCACTACATCTGAGAGTCTGTATTACCTTAAGGAACTCTCAGGTCTTTCCAATCACTAATATTCACTTTTGGGCTTCAGCTTGACATACATACTTTTGTTAGCACATGAATTCTAAAATGGTGTATTTCAACCACTTCCCTTTTCCAGTCAGAAAAAAAAAACAATTTAGAAGAATACACATGAAATATGAAAAAGCATCTCCAAAGGGAATGCTTACGTATTCTATTATAAATTGCAAGAAACGTTACACAGTCTAGACTCAGAGGCAGGTCAAAGGCTTATCAACTCCTCTAGGAACCAAGCATCACAAACCTCACTGTACTCAAGCACAGAGGACATTTCCTTGACCTTGTCTTCTCTAATGAACACATGCTTCTCCATCTCCAGAAAAAAGAATGCAATATTGTCAGATCATTTACAGTGGGTCAAAAGCAGAACAAATTCACAGAAGAAAAAGCCACCTACAGCTATACATACAAAAAAAATCTATGTCACAAATCATTGAAGGTTGTTAGGATTTTTTGAGGAATCATCCCTACATGCTCATCCAATTTGTACTTTCTTCCCATAGCATGTGCTGCTGCTGGAGGCAGGATGCTCGGTTAGACAGACATTTGGTCTGATGAGGCAAGGTTTTTCTCATGTTCTAGAAGTTCATTTTTAACCTACTCCTAGACACCTGTTAGACATTATTTTAAGGTATAGTTTTCAAAAACAACAGGTAATGAATATGAAAGACAACAGTACAGACTCCTTAAATTCCTAGAAAAAAACACGTTCCTATCACCTCACCTCAACTCTGAGGACTGATTAAGAATAGACCAAGCATTGCACAGGTATGAAAAGCAAATAATGGGCCCATCCTCAAGCTTGTCTCTACATATATCTGACACAGGATGAGAATGGAGGAAATAGGATGGCACTTAAATGCACAACTTGGCACCCTGGAAAATTAATCACTATGACAGTGTCCTTATGTACATTTCCATTAGGGGAAAATAACTAAAATCTAGAATTAAAAATATTTTAGGAGTCAGGTTTTAAATCATGTCAACCTACAAAATATCGCAATAAGCTGCCTCTATGTGTTGTTTGGCAGTACAGATTCCGCGCCTCAGCTTACATGCTAAATGAATCATAGAACATCCTGAGCTGGAAGGGACCCACAAGGATCATCGAGTCCAACTCCTGGCCCCACACAGGACCACCCAGGAATCGGACCCTATGTCTGAGAGCGTTGTCCAAACGCTTCCTGAACTCCACAGGCGCGGGGCCGTGACCACTTCCCAGGGGAGCCTGTTCCAGTGCCCGACCACCCTCTCCGTGAAGAACCTGTTCCTAACACCCAGCCTGACCCTCCCCTGTCACAGCTCCATGCCGTTCCCTCGGGTCCTGTTGCTGTCACCAGAGAGCAGAGATCAGCCCTGCCCCTCTGCTCCCCTGGTGAGGAAGCTGCAGGCCGCCATGAGGCCTCCCCTCATCTCCTCTTCTCTGGGCTGAACAACCCAAGTGACCTCAGCTGCTCCTCATACATCTTCCCCTCTAGACCCTTCACCATCTCTGTAGCCCTCCTTTGGGCACTAACAGATTCATGTCTTTCTGATACTGTGGTGCCCAGACCTGCACACAGTGCTCGAGGTGAGGCCGCACCAGCGCAGAGCGGGACAATCCCTTCCCTCACCTAGCCAGCAGTGCCGTGCCTGATGCACCCCAGGGCACGGCTGGCCCTGCTGGCTGCCAGGGCACACTGACAGCAAGTTGAACATGAGTCAACAACCAGAACCCCCAGATCCCTTTCTGCGGGGCTGCTCTCCAGCCTCTCATGCCCCAGTCTGCACGTATTGCCAGGGTTGCCCCATCCCAGCTGTAGAATCCAGCACTGGCTCTTCGTGGAATTCGTATTATTGGTGACTGCCCAACTCTCTGATTTG
Source organism: Chauna torquata (assembly GCA_013399475.1). Taxonomy (NCBI): domain Eukaryota; kingdom Metazoa; phylum Chordata; class Aves; order Anseriformes; family Anhimidae; genus Chauna; species Chauna torquata. The sequence continues at coordinate 113,194 of VXAL01007842.1, read as the reverse complement.
TCAAGGTCTGTCTGCAAGGCCTCTCTGCCCTTGAGGGAGTTAAGAGCTCTTCCCAATTTAGTATCATCCGCAAACTTACTCGATACACCTTCAAGTCCTGCATCCAAGTCATTTATGAAAACATTAAGGAGAACTACCCCCAGATGGAGCCCGGGGGAATCCCACTAGTGACCGGCCACCAGCCTGATGTAACCCCATTTACTATAACCCTTGGAGCCTGACCCATCAGCCAACTGTTCACCCATTGCATTACATATTTGTCTAGCTGTACGCTGGACATTTTGTCCAGAAGGATGCTGTGAGAAACCATATCAAAGGCTTTACTGAAATCCTAAAAGATTATATCAACTGGCTTCCCTTGGCCAACTAGGTGGGTGACCTCATCATAAAAGGAAATTAAGTTTGTTAGGCACAACCTTCCCCTCGTTAACCCATGCTGGCTATGACCAATGACCACATTGTCCTTCAGGTGTTTTTCGGTACCTCTCAGAATAATTTTCTCCATAATTTTACCAGACACTGAAGCGAGACTGACAGGACTGTAATTACCAGGGTCTTCTTTCTTGCCCTTCTTGAAAACTGGGACAACATTTGTCAGCTTCCAGTCAGCCGGGACCTCACCAGATTCTCAAGCTCATTGAAAAATAATTGAGAGAGGTCTCGCAATGACATCAGTCAGCTCTCCAAGTATCCTGGGATGAATCCCATCAGGCCCCATAGATTTATATGCATCCAGGCAGAGCAGCAAATCCCACACAAGCTCGGGGTTGGCTGGGAGTTTATCATTATGGCAGTCACAGTACTCCAACCCAGGGCACCTGGGGGCCCAGAGACCATCATCAGTGTTGAAGACAGGCAAAGAAAGCATTAAACATCTGTGCTTTGTTTGTGTTCCTGCTTGTGAGGTGACCATCCTCATCAACTAATGGACCAGTATTTTCTCTTGCCTCCTTTTGCTGTTAACGTATTCAAAAAACACCCTAAAACTTTATTACCCCCAGAGTACTGGCCAGCTTCAACTCCACTTGAGCTTTAGCTGCATAAATTTTCTCCCTACAATGGCGAACAGCATCTCTGTAGTCCTCCAATATCGCCTGACTTCGCTTTCAGTGGCCATACACTTTCTTTTTCCACCTAAGCGCTGGAAGATCCCTGCTCAACCAAGCCAACTTTCTGCCCTGAAGGCCTGACTTCCAACATTTTGGAATCACCTTTTCCTGTGCTCTTTAGAGGTGGTACTTACATGACCTGCACTGATGGACCCCAATGCCTTCAAAAACAATTTCTGAGGAATCATCCCTACATGCTCATCCAATTTGTACTTTCTGCCTATAGTTTTTTTTGTAATAATTTCATGGCTACTACACAATCACGAGATTCCCAGAATCAATTACTGAATAGCAAGACAAACATGCCAATTCAGGAAAAAAAAGTCATCTAGAGAAATTAGAGAACATAGACAAACACTCTGCACATTCAGCTTGTTTCCACAGTGGCTGTGGAAAGTCCTCAACTGAAAAGCAACACTACTGTTGTTCTGACATGCGATATTTTTATGGGCAGTGTTCCAACTACACATCTCTTGTGAATATTCCGCAACTGAACTACATGCTGATTCCACAAGCGCACCATCCAAGACACTTAAGGATCACTCACCATAGCAAAGATGACTTAAGAGATAGCATAGGTCCCAGCGCTGCAGCACCTGAACAAGAATGATGCTCTCTAGCAGTGCACAGTACACTGCCAGGGTGAGAAGTTCTCCATCAGGAATTCTGAAGTATTTTTTCTGCTGCTAGGTATAGTAATCTCAAGAATAGTAGGCACCTCTTTAACTTCTGAGCCTCTGATCTTGGGTTTTAACTAGATACAAAGCCTGAAAAAATTCAAGATGATTTTCAGTCTTAAGCATATATATGGTTTGATTTATCTTCCATTAGTTTTCCTCTCTCCTTGTGTAAGTATAGGTTCCTGATGCTTCAATTTTGTCTATATAAATAGCCAAAAACCTCAAAATATTTCTGGTTATATATGGTTTTATTAGGAAACAAAGCAGCATACGGGCAGCATAAAACATAAGAGACAAAGGCACTCAAACAATGTTTAAAAATTATTCAAAGAATTACCCGAGAACAAAAAAAATTAAACATGACTCCCAAAACACTTGTCCCACCCTCCCCACTGGAGCTAAGGAAAGAGGATGGCACAGAACAGGCTACATGAACTGCTCTAACCATGTAGGATTTGGTAATGAACTGCAATCTAAATCACTTAGGTCAGGAAAAGGAGTGCTCACCTATATCTTAAATCTGGGCCCTACAATGTCTAACCTCCTCTCTCCATAGTCTTATAAAGAGTGCTTAATAACAATAACCATAGCTACAAAGCATTTTTTATAGAAGTCCTAGGCAAAAAAATATACATAGATCAGCTGTCATAAGAACAAAAGCTAAAACTCATTTCAGTGGCTGAACATGAAGCAAACATGAAGCAAATGATTTAGATGTCACTTTCAATTGCACATGTTAACTTCTACTTCCAAGCACAATACTTATTCACAGCTGGAGACAGTCCTGCAATTACATGAAATGCCTGACTCTGGAACAACAGAGGTGAAGCATCTAAAACAAAGATAAGTCTGATTTTACATCCCTTCATAATCTTAGATTGAACTCATATACTATTCAAAACTGTTAACCGAGTCCATACCATCATTTACTCCTGACAAGCTAAGTTTCTAATGTAGCATTTTCCTGTTCTAAAAGTAGAAGTCTTATCAGCCTGTTTAAAGATACTTACAGAAACAATTCAACTCCTTCAATAACTAGAATCTTCTCTTCCATAATTCAGGAGAATATTGTGCAGATGATAAAAACATTTATGAGAGAAAAATGGAATAACTGAATACTAATACTGGATGGCTTATTTATAAAACACACTATTCTAAAGCAGGTTTTTTTTTTTTTTTTTTTTAAAAATCTGTGTGTCATCCCAAACGAGAACTGCCTTGCTCCAAACTGCAACTGCCTGCCAACAGGTGACATCTTAGCTTCTTCACTGCCTGCCTGATCCCGTTCTGCAAGCAGAAAAGCTTGGGTAACTTCCCAATAACTGGAAACATTGCACTATCATAATGCGATATGCAAAGAAACCTCTGGAGGTTTCACAAGTCACACTTCACAGTAACAAATCAAAAACAGATAAAATATACCCCCATCAGTACAATTAGCTGTAAGGCACTTAACATTCATTACTTTTTTTTTTGACTAAAAAACTGAATCCATTGTTCTTCAACATACATGCACATACAGGCATCCTCATAAAAGAAAAAAGCAAAAGCAGTTGTACATTTGGAGATCTTTACATCCTTAATGCTGAAACAACAAAGCTCTTCGTATGTTATCACTGACGGTGACAAGTGGTAGCTCAGTAGTTGTTTATCTGGAGTGGTCATACTTAAAGAAAAAAAATCTATAAGATTGAAATAAAAAAAATCTTTTTTTCTACTTTGGTCTTCAATTAGGCATTGCAGAAAAATGGACAATTTAATCCAAAGACAACTCGCATAGGACTGGGAAAATTTAATATCAAATGTAATTAAAAAGCAGGCTTTCAGGAACTGATGTTTCCAATAAAGAACACAAACAGATTTATACTGAGTAAAGTTGCTTGCAGTAAGCAGAGCATCTAGAGACAATGCATGTTACTCTGAGTATGATTGTATACTGTTGGTCCAAATAATTCCCCCTTCATTGTTACAACCTAGTTTTATGAGCTCCGAACGACTGTCACGTATCTTATTCTGTATTCTAATCTACGAGGAAACATCACCTCGCAGATGCAGACAAATTAAGTTGTTCATTTGTTCCCAGTGGTAACTAATGGAATTACTACTGTGAGTAGGAAAGCATAATTTTGATACAATCATGGTTTCAAATAAAAGTTCTTTAGTCTCATAGACACTTGGATACACAACAGACATTGAGGAAATTTTGCTTGCTGTTATAATCAAAAGGATTGGATGATTGGGGTCGAACGGTTTCAGTATTCATGACACCTGTGTGCCTCTGCTGCCTTCAGGGATGACAGCCTATATATTTCAATCCAATCGTGTGGCTACTAAATTTAAAAGGTCTTTATCTCAAATTTTCCTCGGACAGATACATACTTTTTCCATGAAACATACCGCACTTTTTAATGAATGTTTCTCAACAATTACAAGCTTGAGCATCTGTCCAGAAATTCTGGACTGGTGGAACTTTATGGCCTCAAGTTGCACCAGGGGAGGTTTAGACTGGACATTAGGAAGAACTTCTTCATGGAGAGGCTGGTCAAGCATTGAAATGGGCTGCCCAGGGCAGTTCTGGAGTCCCAATCCCTGGAGGTATTCTAGAGATGTGTGGACGTGGCACTGAGGGACCCAGTAGGCCAGGCTGATGGTTGGACTTGGTGATCTTGAAGGTCTTTGCCAACCCAAACGATTCTATAAATATCCCAGTCTGCGTGCCTGTGCATAAGAGCATGTAAACATACTGAGAGGTAGGCAAAACAGATCTGCCCTATCCTCTCACACAAAAGCTGGACTGAAACAGATGCAAGCAAGACATTATCTGCCATGCCAGGTCTGTTGAGACATGACTTTTCAGAGGAAGGTATTTATTTTTCAACCGTGATCTGAAAAAAGTCAGGCCCTTCCATCTCTAAATAAACATGCGAAAACATTAAGTAAATGTAAACATAATTGCTTTCCATAGTGGGGAGGGTGAGAAGGGGAAAGGAGGGAGGGGCAGAAGCTAAGCCTGGAGTAACAAGAACATATTAAATTACTTCATCACAAACTCACTGAAATAACTGGACAAGAACAAACCCCAGCGTATGTTTCTGATAGTGAAGCAGAATAAGCTATCTGAATAAGGATCGCCTAGGATAACTGCAATTCCTCCTATTTACATGAGTTAAACTACTTCTAAAGATCAAGTTGAAGGCACAAGTGACCCGGCTAACAAGAGCATGTTAATACTTTTAAGAGGACAATGGAAGAGAAGCAGTCCTTCACCACTGAGACAAAAAAGTACCATCATTTTCCTCAGTCACAAAGGACCATCATTTGTTTGACATTTCACTTCAAAATTATGTTTCACAAACTGCTATCAGCATTTTTAATGTTACCACGCTTATGAAACAACTGCACTGCTAAAGTATATGAGCACCATGATGTGATTTATACTGTTAGTACTGTACTGCATTTAAATTTTGAAGATTTTATCGTGCTAAACTATTCAACGCCAACTACTAAACTATTTACTTCCTACCATGGAGAAAAAAGGGGAAACAGCTCATCAAGAGGAGCTGTTCTGAAACCAGCATCCTTGCTCCAAAAAAATTACCAGCCAGGAAAAACAAAAACAACTTTCTTGGTTAAAGAGCATTTCTAGAGAACAATGACAGCTTCACAGAAGTAAAAACCAACATAGGAAGGTATGTTCCTAAAACCCTGATGGTACCTGCAAAAACAGTGGGGAGAGATGCAGCAGTTAGTGTATAAGGTGACTGGATAGCATGAACAGAAGTCAATGTTTCTTACAGACACCATTAGAAGGAAGCACGTGGATAGTCACATGTCACCAATTCATGACAGAGCAATTTCATGCATCCAGCTGGGGTGTATGAACAGCCAGCATGGTAGCTCTTCAGTCAAAGGACTCTGTACCTGACAAGAAACAGTCATTTTCCTTTTACTGTCTCAACACTTGCACCACCAGAACAGAACACAAAACCATGTCTAGGAGAATCTAGTAGCTAAGATGAAATCTGTGTTTGCCCCAAACTTTCTATAAACAAGACCCACTGAGCCCCCATTCTAGACAGCCCCGGAGTTCAATAAAGTCCCAGAGCTTCCCACCCTCTTGACACACACAGATTTGAGTCAGTGCTTTGCAACAATCACAGCTGGACTCAGCCTCACAGAATCACAGGATGATTGAGGTTGAAAGGGACTTCTGGAGCTCATCTAGTCCCAGCTCCCTGCTCAGGAAGGGCCGCTTAGATCTAGTTGCCCAGGACCATGTCCAAACAGCTTCTGAAGATCTCCAAGAAGCGAGACTCTACAAGTTCTCTGGGCAGCCCGCATCACTGCTCAGTTTCCCATACAGTAAAGTAGTGTTTCTTTATGTTCAGACACAACCCCCGTGTTCCAGTTTGTGCCCACCACCTGTTGTCCTGGCACTGGGCACCACTGAAAAGAGTCCAGCTCAGTCTTCTTTACACCCTCCCTTCAGATTAAATAGGATTCCCCAGAGCCTTCTCTTCTCCAGGCTGAACAGCCCCATTTCTCTCAGTCTCTGCTCCTATGAGAGATGCTCCAGCCCCTTCATCACCTTGGTGGCCCTACATTGGATTCTTTCCAGTATGTCCAGGTCTCTCTTGTACTGGGCAGCCCAGAACTGGACCCAGCACTCCCGGTGTGGCCTCACCAGTGCTGAGCAGAGGGGAAGGATCACCTCCCTCGACGTGCTGGCAATAATGTGCCTACTGCAGCCCAGGACACCATTAGCCTTCTTTGCAGTCCACGGCACGCTGCTGGCTCCTGTTCAGCTTGGTGTCCACCAGGACCCCCAGGTCCTTCTCTGCCCAGCTGCTCTCCAGCTGGCTGCCCCCAGCTTGTGCTGGTGCCTGGGGTTGTTCCTACCCAGGGGCAGGACCTTGCACTTCCCCCGCTGATCTCACAATCCATTTAAAACTCCTCCTCTTCTCTCAAGGATACTCCGCAGAGATCAGCTGTTGGGAAGTTTCCCACATACCTGTTCTCCCCAGGCACTAAGCCATCCTGTTTCCCACTCTCACAAATCCAGTCTGTGTTTGCTTCCCTCAGCACTTAGATATTTTCCTTCCAGATGTTTACAAAGCTCAATTCTCTGTGCCCCATGCATCTGTTCCCTGACACCAATCTTTCCAATTCCAGCAATCAGATGATCCCAAATATGTTTCAGGAAGCACTGTACAAAGTAAAACAGGTTGGTGACATATCCTAAGTCCAGCATAGATTGAGGTAGAACACAAGGGGCCTTAAGATTTATATCTATGTTCATAAGTGGAACAAATGAATTGCACAAAACTTTGCTGCTATTTTAACTCAGTGGCTTATCATTTCAGTGCATGCATCTCAGTGGAAAAAGAATGGTGAAAGTTTGAGAATAATCATCATTGAAGATTAGCATTGCACACTCCATCTATCATTACCTTATTAGTATGGGGACTCCGCAGATTTGGCTCATACTTGAAATCAATGGTATAAAATTTTATATTTCCAAGTGAACTGCATGATGAATTGGACAAAGAAAAAGCAATTACTCTATTCTCTAGGTTCCTATGGGATCTCTTATTTATCCAGCCTTCTTGACTACTTAGAAAATGCATAAAACTGTTCTTAAGTACCAAGTCCTATCTTATGTTCAACCCACTTTTGTAATCTGCTTTTTTTTAACAAAACAGCCCACCAACAGCCTGCAAAGTAAGGTAGCACATTACTTCAAAATGTTAGCATAACATCATTTTTTCCAGAGTTTGCTTCTTGAAAACAAACAAAAACCTCACAGACTAAGTTCTGCAATAGAAACTGTTCTTCGAACAACTTTACTTTGAAACATAAAACCCTCAGTCTTCCAAATTGGATGGTTACAGTCTCTGCTGAAGATGTATAAGAAGTACACTTAAATTCTTCCAAGTTCCTACCTCTCATTAAATAAGCCAGTAGTTTTACCTAGCTTGCCTAAATATAACTCATTTACAACTTTATTAAGTCAAACAATAGGGATGTCATTATAACAAATACTTTTAATTAAGTCATATAAAGACAGCTGGCAAAATTCCTGTTAAAACAGACCTCACCTAGACTTTATGAATATGAACATAAGCATAAATTAAGGCAACATCTAACCTACTAATAGTAATCACAGTGAAATTACTTGTAGTGTTATATTTTAAATTTAAGATAAAATAAAAACAGTGCTTAGCTTCTTATATAGTCTTATTTTCTGACTGGTGCCTAAGAAAAAGTTCTAAATTAATTTTTCATGCAGTTGGCATCCTTAGAAAACCTTCCCCATGCATTTCTCGCTGCAGCCCTTCACAGGTCTTTTGAGCCCTCTCTACTGTCATTTGTTTGAAATCAGCCAACAGTCAAAATTAACTGGATAAGAGGAACAGACAGACAGCAGGATTGCTTAAACCCCCTTTATATACAAAATACAAAGAAAAGTTTACCACACTTACGTTGAAAAGAATAGCAAAAGACCACCAGTTCTGAAAGCTTGATTTTGCAGAGCTCTTGTAGTCTATGGATTATAAAAAGTCAAAGAACTTTGACTCTCAAACTGCTTCAGTTATCTCCTCCAGAGATCATGTTCTTACTATTCCTCTTCCCTCATGGGAAAAGGCCACAGATAAGGAACCACAAAACAGGTGGAACGACGCCTCAGGTATCTCAGTTCACAGTCCTAAGCATGAACTTAAACAGCCATCATTTCTCAGTTATGTTAAGCATGTGTGTAATTCCTTTCAGGACTGGAGGATAATACTGCAGCTTGTCTGACAATTAGCAGGACATTATCAACAGTTTTTGTTTAGCATGTTACTGTGTTTTAATTATTTTGTTTTTAAGACAGCACAGCTCAGATAGTACATCTTGCCTGCGGCTCAAAAAACATTTGGAAAATAAACACACACAATTTATATTGTCAATAAAGGACTAGGAAACAGAGGGGAAGGTGTTTCCCCCTCCCATCCAATAAAGTATTTTAGATAGATTTGCTGTGACATAATAGCAAGCAAGAATTTGATTTAAAGTAAACTGACCTTATGCACACGATTCTATAAATAGCCATAGTTGCAACTATAAGCTCATGAGATATGTAACTAAAGTAGACAAAAAAAGTTACTAAAAATAGATTTTCATGACCTCCCCAAAGCAAATTTTCCTCTCCTGCTTTTGTTTAATATAGATAATAATTTTAATCCAACTCAAGACTTACACATATTGAAGAAGCTGCTTTGTCTGCACTGCTGTACTGCCATGTTCCGGGGGGCAGAGATGGAACACCGCACCTGGAGAGCCCATGCCAGGCTAGAATAGGAACAGCAACTCCCTTTCACTGGCACAGAAGCAAACCCTGAGGATGAAGACAGAAGGGTGTTTAGATACAGGACATTTTCATCTCAAAACCAGCACTTCCCCCAGGTACATACACCACAAAAAATCCCGCCCCAAAAAACCCAAAAGAAACCCAGTAACATTTACTCGTAACATTTAGTTTCTAAAGGGAATCAGAGATGAACCTTCTGTCTTCAAACACAAAGCAAGTTGCAGATGGAGGTGGGGGGAATGATGCACTAGGAAATGTCATGAAGAAGAAAGCTAGAAGGTTTCTAACAAATTGCTGATAGAGAAAGCACCCTAAAAAGTATACTGTCGTAGCAGCAAAACTTGCAATAATGTTTCTGAACACATCAGCAGTAATAAATGAATACATCAAAAAGTGAATCATAAAATGTATTATTAAAACCAAATCAGTCCAATAATCCTGTTCAACATCTTTGTCAGTGATCTGGATGGGGGGTTAGAATGTATCCTCAGCAAGTTTGCTGATGATACGAAACTGGTGCAGAGGTGGGCTGACAGGACCCCCATGAAGTTCAAGAGGGGGAAATGCAAGGTCCTGCCCCTGGGGAGGAACAACCCCAGGCACCAGGACAGGCTGGGGGCAGCCAGCTGGAGAGCAGCTGGGCAGAGAAGGACCTGGGGGTCCTGGTGGACACCAAGCTGAACAGGAGCCAGCAGCGTGTCCTGGGCTGCATCAGGGACATTATTGCCAGCACGTCGAGGGAGGTGATCCTTCCCCTCTGCTCAACACTGGTGAGGCCACACCTGGAGTGCTGGGTCCAGTTCTGGGCTGCCCAGTACAAGAGAGACCTGGACATACTGGACAGTCTCCTGCAAAAGGCCACGTGGATGGTGAAGGAACTGGAACATCTCTCATGGGAGCAAAGGCTGAGAGCTGGGGCTGTTCAGCCTGGAGAACAGAAGGCTCAGAAGGATCTCATCAATGTCTACAAGCACCTGAAGGGAGAGCGTAAAGAAAATGGTGCCAGACTCTTCTCATTAGAGCCCAGTGACAGGACAAGAGTTAAACCTCAAAATTCTATCTGAACATAAAAAACACTTTTTTTTACTCTGAACTGGAAGTGGCCCTGGGCAATCTGCGCTGAGCAAGCGGTTGGATTAGATGATCTCCAGAGGCTTCTAACCTCAGCTGTTCTGTGATTACACCAACCTGACTTACTCTGGAGTCCTGAAAGGTGAACGTACCTCCAGAAGTAACTTCCCCAATACCCTCTGTATTTGGGTACTGCAAAACTAGCCTATTATATGTGCTCTTATCATCTCCAGAACAGATTACTTCAATACAGCATACATCGTGGTGCATCTTCATTCCAGTGGCACAGATAATGCACAAAAGTTGCTATTCTATTAGCCAAAGGGAGCATGTTATAACTTCTAAGGCTCAGATGCTTACATACAGCAATGAAAGCATGATATATTTCCATTTATCGACCACCACGGAGAGGTGTTTCTTCAGAACTAGGGAATCCATATTTTTCCTACTTACATAACCAACTAACCCAAACAGCGAGCATATTCAAGAACCTAAAAGAGGCTACACCATCTTGAAAGCAATTATTCCTAAAGGATGTTTAAATTCAATCTTTTCAGCTAGATGTTTAAAAGCAGAAAATAAGCATGACTTTTGTCATGCTCTGTTAACATCCAGTATCAATAAAACAACAAACCATTTTTTTAAATTAGGACAATAATTCCTCCTCAGGAAATAACAATTAGTTCAGTTAACTTTGGTAATGTAGCAGGAAGCTCTAAAAAACTGCTCTCAAAGTAGCCTGAAAACGTAAATTTATCTTTGTTAATTCCCATGGAAGGGAGAAGTTGACTATAAGACTCCATTACGAAAATTTTGTGAAAAACTCAATTTTCACAAAATAAAAATCTGCCTAGAAACAAAAAAAGGTTTATGCTAAGCAGGTGGAAATGCAGAGACTTTCATTTACTCCTGTTGCACCAACGTATCACTTGCTACCACCCATATGCCTTTTCCAGAGAGCTCAGGAACAGGCTAACCTACACAGATGCTCGTGGAACTCCATTGGTGATCTCCCCCGACAAAAGAGCTCCAACTCTCTTCCCTGCCTTTTGGCCAATTATTTATCCACATCCAAACCTCCTCTCATATCCCACATCTGCTCAACTTCTTAAAAGCCTGTGGTGAGAGACTCTGCTAAAAGCCATTCGGAAATCACGCAGAGTGAATCAACCGATCACCCTTATCCTCATGAGTCTCTTAGAAAAGAGAACAAACACATCCAAGCTGCAAGAGTTTGTAAGGTTGAACTTTCCATTATCAGAGGCATGCATCATTATTGTTTTTATCTATATTTATTTGGGAAGCTTGATTGATGTCACATCTGCCAGCTTCTACTCTTCAGGTACCAAGGCAGTTTCAAAGGTGGCGTTACACACTCTTACTAGTAATTCATTTTTCTGTCCTTCACTTCTCCTAGAATTCTTTTGTGAATAGGTTCTGATTCTGCTAATGATCATCCTGTAGATTTGTCCCATGACCTCTTCCACAGTTATTTTAATTTCAGAAAAATCTTAGCTCTCATCAACATGCCAAAGGGTACCATATGGAAATCTTCTGCATCTTTCACTAGTGACTAACGATGCAATGAATGAATTTAGCTTCCCTGTCTTGCCATCTCTGAATCACAGAACCATAGACTATCCTGAGCTGGAAGGGACCCACAAGGATCATTGAGTCCAACTCGATCCAACGCTCCTTTTATGCCCTGTTTGTCAAATTGCCTCTATGGACATTCACTCGGAGTCATCTATTGCAGCAATGTTTTATTATTAGCCAAAACAAGATAAATAACTGGTCACCATTCAGAACATCACCAGGAACAAAAATAACTGTTTGGGCCAGGCTCAAACGTACGCTGAACATTACAGTGAGAAAGTCATTCCTTTGTTTGCATTGGTCATCTGCACGTCTAGCAGAAGAGGTGTTGGTTTCTTTCATAGTTCTGCAATATGAAATCATATTTTAAAGACTCTGCTGAAGAAACAATATATGCATTCGGAAAACAAAACATAAGAGACTATTAGACAGTTTACTTCACTATCAAAAGTATTTGTAATGCAATCTGGGGGAAGGAGCTGTGGCTTTTGGTTTTCTTTTTTACTCTTATATTCATTAGCAAAAAAAAAAGTTCCGCATACTAAATACTGTCTCCTTCTGAAATTATGATGGCAACATGAAAAAAGTCTATATAGAAGCAATAGAATCAGGACAAAATGACAACAGTGAGAAGAATCGTTAGGCAGTGAAATCAGATGAACAACTGCTGCAGAAAAAATTCTGACAGAACAGTTGGGGCACAGAAGAAAAGAAAGTCAAATGCCAAAAAATGAAGCCAAATAAACACTGTTGTTATAGAGAAAAGGTCAGAAGATCTCTGACTGACCTCAACAAGTCTCGTGATTCAAAGTGGTTTTAAAAAGTACTACAATATCTGACTACTACAACCTATAACGCAAGTTGTTAAAGCACAGGGTGAGATCCTGGTTTCTCTGAAACCAATGATAAATCTCCTATTAACATTCTCTTTAAGGATTTAATCTTTTTTAATGTGACATATTTTAAATTTATACTTTTAAGACTGGAAGCAAGAGAATACCAGTTCTGAGCTGGAAATCAATTTCTATGTCTAGCAAATCTCAGGGGCTGTATTGACAATGTTCTGGACACTGGGACATATGGCTGGTTTGGTCTCTGAATTGCAGCAGGACAAAAGGAGGAAGAGGAAGATGTTAGCAAAAAAAAAAAAAAAAAAGCCCAAACCCAACAATCATGATTCCCAAAGCCTGAAACACTATGTGCTGATATTTAGTAAATTATACCCACACACTTCTGTGCACATACTGCTACGAAGAGAATAGACGCTTTGAAAGCAGAGCAAAGAATAAAAATATTTATGGAAGGTAAACAGTTTGAAATGTCACATCTCTATCAAACTGCATTGCAGTAAGTATGTGCAGTTAATGTATCGTATCCTCCATCTCCTATACGTCCTTCCAACACATGTGATGGGATTTTTCTTTAAAAATCCAAGATGTTTCTTACCATAAGCTATTCAAAACTGAACCGTCTGTAAAGGCAAGACAGGTCACAAATGCAGGACTGATGTCTTGCCACCAACAAAAGACAAGTCAACAAAGCAGGAAAAAAATGCATGCTTACTATAGTTAAGTTCTGCTCTGCACTAACGGAAAATTAACCCCTCACTACACACTTATTTCCCTGCTATAAACATTGCATTTAAAACCCCGGTCTGACTTACGTGCTGTTTTTTACTGGCTAAACACAACATTTTATACTATATATGTATGTATCTTCTACACATGTGTATGCATTTTTGGCACTATAAATTTACCTAATAAAACCACTGTAAAACCATTTCATTTTTCTCACAGGACGTAACAGAATAATCTCAAGACAGGTGGAAACGTAAACCTATCAGGTTAACAGTCTTATTTATACTATCTTTTTGTCCCTACCAGTCTTCTTTTTAACACTAGCTCATACACAAGTCTACTATTTTAACGTGCTTATTTCATTACAACTTCCCTAACCCTTACTTCAGTAACACACTGGTTAACACACCACCTGTAGGAGATTTACGAGCAGGGCGCAGCACAGGACGCCCCAAATTGGCGTGCATTGCCATTTGTTTTCTATATCACCTAACATCCTGAAAGACAGCAAGCAATCTGAACAGCCACAAATTTTCTTTACTAGTGAATGCACTGTTTAGCAAGCCTAAGCTCACTTTTTTTAAAAACAATTGGCAACAATTTAATAATCCCCTCTACTCCTGTAATTATTTTCCACAGGAATTAAACACGGAAAACTTAGTTCTGTACTTGAGAGAAAGAAACACTGCATGAAGTTGGTTTCAGCAGTGAGAACTGCACTGTAAAATAACACTAAAAGAAGCCATTAAGATGCTTATTGTGTGGCTATAATTAGAACTTTGCAAAAATTGCCCACGTATAGTCCCAGGCATACACACAGGAGGCTCTACACTGAAATAATCACGATATTCTTAAAAAGTTTATGTACAAGAAAACAGAGGTGTGTTCTGATTAAATTCCAAATTGCAGTTTTGAAGATGTCAAGCGCTATTAATTTCACCTCTAATGGCTAATGAACTTTTTTTTTGCCTAGGGTTTTTCTGTTTAACATTTTGCTTACTGCTTTTTATTCAAATGAAACTGCTATGCACAGAAATAACGCATTCTTACAAATACTCGCAACAGGGAAGATATTTTAGAGTTGTTACTACTTTTTTTTCATGGCATTTCACCAGTGCTCAAGGAAGTCCCATGTAGTAATGAAATCTTTGCACTGGTACAAATTGCTTTTCAAAAAAGATAAAAAAAATACCCTCCAGCTACCTTGGAAAAAAATTGTATGCAAAGAACTTAATTTCTCAAGCTAACAGCCATGCATTTAAAATCACAGCACATGGAAAACATCATTATGTACCTGGGCTAAGCATGGAACAAGAAAGGTAAATCATACCAAAGCCTTAGAGGGTCACACCTGAAAAGATGCAGATTACTTTAATGATTTAGGAACAGTTGCAGCCTTTTAGTTTTCTGGCCCAGTTGCAAGGCATAACTTTTTTTTTTTTTCTTTTGGAGATACTCTGTCATTAGACAGTGAAAATGTTTCCCTCCACCAAGGAAATGCCACTGGCCTGCTTTCAAACCTCCTTGAATGCTCAGGCTTTAATCACTGTTTGGCTAGAGAATGGGCATCACTTCATTGTATATTGCCCTGAAGAAAAAAAGACTAGAAATTCATTAATTCATACTCAGCTATTTTTTTTTTTTTTTTTTTAGGATTCACAGAAAGGAAGGCAACGAAGCTTCTAGAGGCTGAAAAAAAGCTAGAGAACTTTATTTTGGCTTTGAAGGCAGGGGAAAAAGAAGGGAGGTCTTCTGCCAAAAGCAACCATCTTCCAGCTGTTCTAACACCAAGCTGGAATATACTTTTACCAACGTGATTTGGCCTTTCTTTCCACCTCAGTCTCCAGCAAAATTTATTATTTAGCAGCCTTCCCCTAGAGGACACACAGGCATTAATGTACTTAACTACGATTCTTACCTAGGACTTAAGCGCATAAAACTACTTAAGCTGTATAAAGGGTTCTGAGACTGGTTCACAAAGATTTGTTATCAGGGTCCATAGCTGATGACATACATTGACTCTAACGATGGAAGTCACTTTGGTACAGAAGTGAAAACAGGAGACAGAAAGACATAAGGTGGGTCCCAAGGCAGTCTCCAATGCAAGAGATGATCCCCTCCGTACCAGTTTCCCATAGCATGTATATTCTTTTCATCAGGACTCTTTCAGACTCCCCACTGCATGTATGCATGGTGCTGGCTGTTAAATTCTACAGCGGCATGTCATTGTATTCCCTCATGAACCCAAAACCTACAACCCAGAGGAAAACAAAGGGAAGACAATTCTCCTGCTCCTGCCAGTTGCTTCGCAGGAGAATTCAACAAACGCTATTGGGATTCATAGCTACAAAGCCTTCAGGACAACAGTATGAGAAGAAGGGTAAGAATACTGCCCCAGAGGCTCTGCAACAGCGGTCAGGGCAGTCTGGGTGAAAGGGGACAGAGCTGCTGAAAGGCAGGAGGTAAAGACGAAAATGAAGGGCCCTTAACAATACAAGAGTCCTCAAGCCTTTTACTTACTGCCTCAAGCAGCAAGTCCTACTGAGGTTTTAACATCACCGTATAACAAAAGAGACTTTAATTCTGTATGAGAAGCATGCCTTCTGCAGGTCAAACCGTAGTATAAAGCCTGTATCAAAATGAATTATACGTGCTGAAAATGCCACCCATCAGAAGTTTTCAGTTACACAGTATTATTTCTCATATATCAGAAGATAATTTTCCCAGTTTTCTAAGTGGAGTTTCTGAAGAAGAGATCCAAAGTCGACTCTGACTCTTACTGCAAAACATATCCATGTTCTCCCTTCCTCCTAAATGTACTTTAACGGGAAAAATAATACAGCTGAGTTTTGAAAAAATGACTGCAGAAGACTAAAAACCAGAAAGGGCTATTGAAGAGTTAGATAAGTCTATAAAATAAACTTAAATTACTATCAATTAAAAATGTCCAGGAAGACAAGAAAGGAAAAAGAAAGAGTAGGAAAAAAAGAATATATGAATTAAAACCCAAACCACCTGCCTCTGTTATCTTAAGGCATGTATTACTGCTGAAGTTACTCCGATAACAGGTGACTTAAGTGGGTTTTGAAAGGCACAGCTGGTCTTACCCAAACCCTGTAACAATGAGATGTGAATGCCTAAAGCCCATTTGTGCCTTGAAAAGTTTACTGCATGTGAACAAAAAACAGTAATGCAGACTGCTAAGTAGCAACAGCAGCAACCTTGTCCGCGGATGGCAATGCAAGCATGAAGCGCTACTTGTAAAGATTTATCACGTTTCCTGGAGAAGAACACTTGCACGAGCAACTGGTTTCACACCACGTAAAAAACCACAGGCTTAAAAACAAACAAAAAAACCAGAAAACACTTGTTTAGAAAGACTCACTGGCATTGTTTAGATACAAACCAGAAGCCCCACCTCGCTCTCGCAGGGCCCCGAACGAGACAAGGGAACGCACGGGGCCGTGGCGAGCCCCGACCCGCGCAGACACAGCGCGGCCCCTGCTCGTGGGCTGACGACGAGCTGGCCGCCGCCCCTCCCACGTCCCCGCAAGGACGAGCAACGCGCTTCATCCGCGCTGGGCCCCGCGTCACGGGGGGAGGACGAGAGCGAGGGCTCACAGCACGACCACACGCGTGCGGATGCCCGCGGCCAGCCGCCTCGGAGGCGCCGGGGCACCCTGACCGCCGGCCCCCAGCAGCCCCGGCCGGTGCAACCCAGGGCACGGCGGGCAGGGACGCAGCACACCCGCCCCGCCGTCGCCTGTACGCTATACGCGTGTGCCCCCTCAGGCTGCGGCCCGCTCGGGGCCCGCCTCCCGGGGCAGCCCCCGGCCCCCCACCGGCACCTCGCCACGCTGCTCGCACGGCGCCATAAGCGCACGCCCGGCCCACCGCCGCCGCCGCCATGCTGGCTTCCTTCCTCCGCTGCCGGCCACCGTACTGAGCTGTCCCGCGGGCTGCCTGGCGGGAAAGCGAGGGCAGCGAGAGAACTGCTCGCGGGGGGAGAACTAGGGAGGAGCGGTGAAAACCCACGAGTGCTCGGGGGCTGAAGGCGTGCCGAAACGCCCATC
>VXAL01007842.1:80923-95636 GCA_013399475.1 Chauna torquata | reverse complement strand
GTCAGGTGGGCGGGGCGGGGCGGGGCCAGCGAGCGGCGGGGCCGGGAGGGGCGCGGCGCCGCCATGTTGCTCGCCGACGGGCCGGGGCCGCGCTCATCCCCTGGACGTGCCCCTTCCTGGGCGCCGTTTCGAGGAGAGGAGGGCTCTGCTGTGTGGAACGGCTGCGTAGCACCCGGACCTTGTGGCGCAGCCGCACGGGCTACAAGTGACAGAGAAAAAGTAACGCGCAGTCCGGAAGGCCCATCCCGGAGGTCGCTCCTGCTCATTCCGCTTCAATACCCAACTAAAGGGGACGGATTTCCTCCCTTGCGAGAGTTATTATCATTATTTCCTCCCCCTGCCTCTAAAAATGGGCTGTGTTTTAAGAAAAGCTTTTCCAAAAGGCTAAATCATCTTGGAACAAAGCCTTCCGTGTCCAAAAAGATAATGAAGTTGTGAATTGACTCAGAATGTTTTTGGGGCGCTTTGTGTCACTCGGACCCTGTTAAAAAGTCTGTTTCCGTCTGCTCTCAAGCATTATTTTCTCCTCTGGTTGAGCAGGAACAAGGGAGGTGATGAGCTGAGAACAACTGGCTGTTACAGCACGGCGGGGCAGCGTGGTTCCCCTGTGGGGACAAGCAGAGGTGGGAGAAGCCCCGCTCCTGGGTGTCTGTCAGGCTTTTGGGGGCTTTTTGCATCACACCGCACTCCCCTGAGACACGTACCTGGTCCGTGCAGCACCGGGATGGTTTCAGGAAAGTGCAGTTATCAGGAACTTCTTTGCTGTATCAAGGTAGGGGAAAGTCCCATCACATTGGATGTCCCACCAGAATTGAAAGCAATTACAGTAAGCCAATTTTCTGGGGTTGCTGTCATTTACAACCTTATTTGATGCAATTTTTTTTCATGAGTGACAACTGAATGCCTTGGCAGTAGAACAGATTTAAACCAGTATTAGTCACTGATGTGTGAACAGTGCTGCCACTGGGAGGGACAGCAACGAAGGCTGATAACGGACTGTTCAAGGGCAAGCTGCCTGCTCCAGTGAAGGATGAATAGTGTGGTCTAATGCGAGCAGACAAAAATTTCAGAGGAGATGTGAATTCAATTAGGGTTTTCCTGTCTTTGAATAATAGGAAAGTCTCAATCTAGCTCATTTGTTTCAGCAAGACTGGTAATTTTTAACAACTGATAACACAAACACTTTTTTGCCTGGCTCGTTGCCTGTAGATCTCTATTGTTTAAAGTTATTCCCCAGTGTATGCTTTCCCATTATAACAGCAATGCCGACTAAATGCGTGGCGCTGGTTTGGCTCCTCCTGGCTAGGAACTTGAGATGTGCAAAAAGAAACATCTCTAAACCTGGTGGAGAGTGGAGACCTGGTGGAGTCAGAAGGACTTTACTCACTTTGGGTCGTCTTCAACAGGGGAGAGGCTGGCATCTCAACCAGTTTCTGATAAACAAGTTTCCAAAAGCTGAACCTGCAGAAGCAAAGCTGGCTATTTGGCACAGACACTCCACTGTCCTAGGGAAAATCATCCTGACTTTGCTGCCGGGGCTGAAGGTGAGGTGAGACAGCAGAAGGAGGTTGTGGGAGCCCTTACAATGTGGAGGAGGCTTTCAGCCTCCAAAATATTTAGCTGTTCAGCAACTAGTGCTAAGCAATGCATTTTTCAAAAGGGAGTAGGAGGATCCTCCAGGCCTGGTGGGAGCAGCTGCTTGCCAGGGAATGGTGAACCCTCCCAGGCAGAGGAGTTGCCAGCTGCTGTGCCCTCCTTGCCTGCCTGGGCCACTGCACAGTGAGGAGCCAGGCTGCTGTCAGCCCGGAGGCTCACCTCGAGAGCAGGCCTTGGGTGCGCTTGGAAGGGGCCTCGTTCCCAGCTTCCTTGCTAGCAGGGGCCAAAGCCAGCCCCACTCTGCACAGACAGTCACCAGCTCTCAGTGTCGCCTAGGGAAGGGTTTCCAGGAGAAAGCATAATGAATTCTCTGCGGAAACCTGCACTTCCACGATTTGCTTTTGTGCATCTTGGGGGCTGATGGGCAACATCAAGGATTCCATTTCAGGAAGGTATCATTAATAGAGGCTGGAGCAAGGCCATCGGCAGTATCCGTGAGGGCCAGATTGCTGCTGCCTTTAAGTACAAGAGTGTTTTTAGGGTTTCTGCCAAAACCTCATGTTTCTCCTCAGCCAAGCATGAGTGATCATGAGTGACATGATCTCCGCAGTGGTCACTCCTTTCTGCCAGGGAAATCAGCTATTCCCTTTGCAAATGCTGCTCTTCTGCTCCTGCCTGCAGTTTGCATGGTGTTTCATTTCCTCCTCTCACGGAGACCTCCATGCTGGGAAACAAACAAACAAACAAACAAACAGAGAAAAACCCAGGATGACAGAATCACAGAATCATTTAGGTTGGAAAAGACCTTCAAGATCACCAAGTCCAACCATCAATCTGACCTACTGAGTCCCATCACTAAACCATGTCCCTTAGTGCCATGTCTACACGTCTCTTAGATACCTCCAGGGATGGGGACTACAGCACTGCCCTGGGCAGCCTGTTCCAGAGCTTGGTATTGCTACAGAAGTTTATGTATTTCTGGGACCAAAGATCAGCTGCCAAGGACAGTGGCAAAGACAATACAGCTCTTTGCTAGTCTAGCTATGGGTGTTTAATGCACTTGCGTGCTTCATTGTAGTTAGAAACATTCCTGGCCTGGTCAGCTCTCTCTCCCTGTCTCTCAGACAACTTTTCCAGCCCATGGGTCTGACACTTGACTGATCACTTGTTTTCTTCTGCAGTTCTGGGTGCTCGGCTTTTCTTCGTAGTTGGACGTAAGCATCAGACTCAAGGAGGAGGTGACCCATGAATCCCAGGTGTCCACATTATCAGGGATCTGCGCAACCGAGTTACAGCAGCTGTGGTGATGCTGTATCTAACAATGTCGTGTGACGTGGCACCAGACGAAACCCTTCCCAGTACAAAATTACATCAACATACTTACCTAGTGCAATTGCTGTTTGCTCTGCGTGGTTACTCTGCCACTTTTGGTACACAGGTGGTCAGCATGTGCCTTGCAAGAACTGGTTGTGTTTAGAGTCAAGCAGGGAAATGAGCAGGTTCACTGGCCATCCGTGACAGTTAACACGCAGCTGCGCAGTGGCATTGCTAATGAAGCCAAAAGAAAGGTCATAAACAGACTTGCAATTTGGAAGGTGCCTGCACATTTCTGCCTTCCCTCTGCATTGCTATCACGAGTCTTTCAGCAATGACATTCTTCGGTATTTAATTGTTTTTAGACGGCATCTGTGAATCCCAAAAGCCACTGCCAGGCTCTTAGCAGAGCAACACGACACCAGCGTGTAGCTGATTATGCACATGTGGAAAGGATACTGTGACTGCTGCCTTCATTTCTCTAGTGTTGCTGAGGTATGGTGTTACAACCTGCACATCAATAATCTGCCAAAGTGAAAGCTGGAAATAGATTGAGGCTTTCCTGTGGCCAGCTCCATTAAGGTACACTGAATGGCAGGCAGGGCAGAAGACCATTTGCATGCCTCCTGAAATAGATGGTTACTGCCAGGCACCTGGTTTGAAGGCTGTGCAATCAGAAAAGAAGTCTATCAGTTATGCAGAGCAATAAACCTATATGTAAAAGAGGGTCTGGCAGGCCCAGAGGGCTGCTCAAATGTACCTCTCAGCCAGGGTAACATTCATCTGACAGCGCTGCTCCATCTTTGAAAGAAAAATGCATTTCCACTGAGATCTAAGTGTTATTGCCACCTAGCACCAAATGCATCACGGTTGATTTCTGTTTGGCAGCAGCCAGAGATACAGGAGTAGTAAACAAAGCGACTGTTCAACCCTTCGCATTATTTATGTTTTCTCCTTCCCACTGCTGGCAGCAACAAACCATGCTCCACCTGTCTGACATGGATCATTTGCTAACCAGAAGGCTGCTATCTCCAAAACCCACCTGCTAGCGCTCAGGCTCCGAGGCGCTGCTGCTGCGCTCCTTTCTAGCGGCACGGCCGGGGGAGATGGACGCTTGCCCTGGCAGGATTAGCTGCAGTGACAGCACGCGCGACCTGTCCAGGCTCTTGGCACAAATCCGTCCCCACCGTTGTGCTGGCATGAGCAGATGCCAGCAGCAGGAATTCACAGCAGGTCTGCGGCACCAGCCTTCGCTACTGGTGTTCAGCCGCTCACTCCCCCGAAAGCTGATGTGCAATAGAGGGCGCAGGGAGAAATCATGCAGGAATAGCAGCTGGGGTTAAGCTGGACACTCACATCTGCAGACCTCGTCTTTCAAAGACTGTCTTGCTAGGGCTGCTGTCACCTGATGGGAGGAAATGAAATATAACTGCAGGCTCCTGTTCACAGAGCTTGTTCACAGATCCCTGCCTCGACCTGGTGCACGAGCGCAAGCAGCAAAGAACAGAATAAGGCAGCTTGGATACTGGTCACCCTGAAAGATATCAATTACCTCAAAGAAGGGCAGAAAACCTGTACAGGACAAATGCATTCCCTACCAGCACTACATCTATGGGGGCTAAACTGGAACTACTCCCTTGACTGTGTGGGGTCTTTGTTTTCTTTCTTTAGAAATACTATACTTAAAGAAATAAGAGCAAGTAATGCAGTGTTTGTTGCTAAGTCATCCTATTGCACTTCCTTTATTGATGTGGTTTAATGATGCATACCAGACCAACAGATTATTTACTTGCAGCATTTCAATTTTTTCAATAACTCCAGGACCCTCAGGACAGCTTTCGGTTGCATATGCGTAGGCTGTTGAACAAGCTCTAGCAGTCAGTGCTGGGAATACAGGTAACGGTGCCAGCAGGTAAATACAGCTTAAAGCATTCTCACCCAGCCTGCGCTTAGTCACTTGGTTTTGCCTCTTTCCTGTGCTAGTGGTAAGGATGTATTATGAGCTGGGGAACCTACTGACACAGAGGGCATCATCTTTTGGGCTGCTGTCCAGGGCTGTCCGGCCGTCTGGCAGCCAAGCATCATACGTTTAGCTCCTTGCTCTCCACTTGACTCGGCTGAGCAACACCTGACTCATTTTATGCACCAAAGGCTCATTCATGAGATAGATAGTAAATGCAGCAAGGAACCAAGCAAAAAGTCAACTTTTGCGTCTGCTGTCCCATTAATAGCACAAAATGAAAGAGGCAGTAGTGCTGACGGCTGGTACTGGGGGACTGCTTCTCCCACAGCAGCAATGGGAGCCAGACTCCCTCGTACTGGGGACTGCCCCAAGTGTCTCCCCAGGAGCCCTTCAAAGTCTGTAGAAGCCAGTCCTCATAAGTGACCTGTTACCATGGAGTGGGACATCTCCAGGGAATGTCATGAAACTGAAAGACAGCTTATGAATAACAGAGCCTAGAAGTTATGGCTCAGAAAATGGATGCTTTCAGGCACAAAATAAATATTCATTTTGCTTGAGAGAACTTTTAAAAAATTAAAACATACTGTCATCTCTTTAATCTACGTTTCTAGAGAAAAGAGTTGATGAGATTTTCTTTCTTCCCTCCCTGACATGTCATATATGGTATGAGGAAATTTAAAATTAAGGCAATACTCAACAATTTAAAAAAAATACTGCAGGTCCTGTGAGCTGGTGGAGACGATCTGGGCCAGGGCAGCTGAGCTGCCTCTTGCCATGGTCTGAAATACAGAACAGACATGAACAGAATACATTTGAGACTGGTCTCTACTCTCTGCCTCAGGCATCCCAGCATCTGAAGGGGGATCTCAAGCCCTTCTCTCTTGGGCACGGTAAGCAAGCATGTTCATGCTGTAGAAGAGGGTGTGAAAAGCTGCCAATGCTCACTTCAGCACCCCCAGCTCCCTGCAGAGCAGGCAAAGACCCTTTCTATCTCCTGCTCCTGGTGCTTTCCACTCAGGGAAAGTGCTAATGCAAACAGCAGGTTTGAACGCTGGGGTGCCTCTGGGATTCAGCCACCCCCACCACTCAGGTGCTGCTCACCCTCAGGGACTTACTGGGGCCATTAAGCAGGGCTGGATGCAGCCTGGGACATGTGGCTAAGAGATACTTCCAAAAAATTTCCAACGCAGTCTGCTTATATGTTCCTCCTTCGCATTACTCCCCACTTGCCTGTGTTTTCCATTTTTTATTTCCAATGCTGGTTTAGCCAAAAGACAAGGTAGCACTCCTGGAGGGACCCCGACTGATGTGATCTCTTTTCCCAGGCTGGCACCTCTAGGCAATTAGAGACTGACTAGAAATCAGTGGAACAACTTCACAGCCACATCCTGTCAAGATTTCGTCTGAGCAATTGTACAAAAATTGAAAACTAGTATCTTCACATATATAATACATATTTTGATTTTCTGCTGGCTTGGCATCCTTCAAAAGAAGCTGTTGAAATATTCCATCTACAAATGTAGATTGCAGCAGCAGCAGCCTGTGAAAGCATGCTTAAGGAGAAGAAAGCAAAGCATGTGAGATTAGATTTTCCTGAAGTCAAGTCCTTTCCTTCTCCTCAGCATTTCATGTGACAGATCCTGACCTATGAGCAGTCCAACCCACTAAAGAAGGACTGAGGGCTAAGGTTGTGGCTCACCTAGTTGTGGATGATGATGTCCAGGCAGATGAAGTAATGCCAGCGGTACCTCCTGAGGGCACAGCTGGAGGCATGCCCACAAAAAGGCACCATGGTTGAGGCCAATGCTGCCTTTCCAAAAAAGAGCCAAACTACAAAGCAGAAACTTTAGATAGGTACTGGGCTTAGGGGAAAAAAAAGAGTTTTAGGAAGCACAAGGAAGAGGAACTACAGTCTTTTAAGAAAGAGGTTTAATTTCCAGTACTTTTAAAGCTGCAGAAGGCTGAGAAAGATTTTGCTGTGTTGTAGATGATGGCCACACTGATGGAGGTCAGCTACTCTCCTGCAGCAGGAATGGCTCAGGGCCATGAAGCACCCTGCCCCTGGCATGCCACAGGACCAGATGAGAGCAGCCCTGGCTTGCATGGCCAGCCCTTTGCTCCGTTCACCTGCTTCCTGCAATGGGGGGCTCTGCACCTCACTCCAAGTCCTCCCTTGCTGCAGGTGCCAAAGATGGAAAGTACCCAAAGGTTTTGGAGTCTGCAGCAATGCCTGGTTCCAGCAAAGCTTCACCTAGACAAACAGTGACTGTGGTTCAACACATTTCTCTGTAAGTATTAATAAGAGGGTTTGCTCTCAAGTGCTCATATGAGTGGTTTCAGGTGCCACAGCAATGATGGTTGCAGCATCTGTTCACGTTCACATTACACAAGCCTCCCTGGAGCTTTAACAGAAATAAAAACCAGTCAGCAGTGTCCCTAGGTGACACCCTACCTGACCAGCTCTGTTACAAAGTGCTGTGTTCAGTGTTTGTGGGACACAGAACATGCTCCTGAAACCTCCCAGAGAACAACCAAGCAGCAAACAAGTACTGGCTGGGCAGCATCCAGAGGTTCCTGCAACAGAAGTGCAAACCTGAGCCAGGCTATGGATGATGCCAGGAGAGTGAAATCAGCAGTATCCGAGTTGAACTTGGGAGTGGGAGGCACAACACAGAGTTGTTCCCATTTCCAGGAAAAACTCAGCTAAGCCACTCAGCTCAGTGTAATTTTTTTTTTTTTTTGTAGTACAGAAAATTACAAACACAAAAATATGTTAATGCCAGAGAAAACAAAACCTGAAAGACTCAGAGTGTTGCCTAAATATATCACTAGCTTCAAACCCAATTAATAACCAGTGTACCTTCTGCTATATCACCAGAAGTTAATGACATCAAATAATAATAATAAAAAAACACTGCTGAGAAGTTAAACCATTTCTATGTTTAAATTTATCCTGAAGAGAATGCATTTTTAAGACAGGTTTAATAATCAGACCAGCCAGGAGAAATGAAGTAGTTGAAAAATGAGTTATCCAAGCTGCTAGTAAAAACCTGCTCCAGACATTGTGAGAGTGGCAAGTGTTGATCTATAACAGGGACACAAGAAGTTTTTAAATTATAGGCCTCCCATACAGAACTGGCAAAGTGTTTTTAATGCTGGTGAAAACCCAGAAAAACATAGGGAAAACCATGACCTGGCAGGAATGAATAGTGCAAGCATTGTATGGAAAAAAAAGACTCTTGTTACAAAGCAACGTATAGGGAAGCTGCTAAATGCTGCATTCGTATTACTATGCTCAGTTTGGTCTTGAGGTGTGGTGGGGTCCATTTTATATTTAAGGAATATCCCAAATATCCTTAGGAATGTTGGACATTGTGGTGTAATAAAGTACTCCATTTTTTCAGTGGATGCCCTGTGTCATGTTGCTTGCTTGGAGACACAAAACCACGTCACTGTTTGTGAGCAACAGCATTGAAACTGTGAGTTTGGTGCATGGAGACTGCTCTGCAGATAATGCTGAATCTTTTCCTTTTTTTTTTTTTTTTTGTATCAAGGGCAAGGATGTGAACTCTGAATGTACAGCAGCTCCCCGAATCTGCTGCAGATTTTGTCACGTGCGGAGCAAAGGTGCCACTTGAGATCCAAGGGCTTGGCAAAAGCCCAGCTGCGGGAATGGCTTGGCTCTGCCTTCCCTCTCTGCCTGTCTTCCTTCCTTCGCAGCCTGCCCCACGGCCCATGGCCCTGCGTCCCGATGGACTGTCTGCACACTGCTGGCCTAGCGAGAGATTATTCCCGAGCTGCCAGGTGCTGGCTTGGGGAGGACGGGTGGTGAAGAGCATGGGAGCCCCTTCCTGGCGCTGGAAGGCAGGGTCCAGGCTGCACAAAACCCTGATGTGCAGAGTGAGACCCTCGAAGACGTCAGTGATGGACCCCAATGGGGACTCTTCAGAACAGACCTGCTCACTCGTAAGGGCAGGAACGCATAGCTATGTAGCATAAGACTTTTTGACTATTGCATTTTTCTTTATGGAGGTCTCAGGGATCACCCACAACAACTACTGTGAGCTGGAAATTGAATATTTTTCCCTGTGCTGTGCCATGCATGTGCATGTCATGGCCGGGCTGTTGCAATTGCAGTTGCTGTGCTGGAGGTCTGAGGAGCTGAGCACAGCAGCAGGGCAGGGCAAAGGAAGGACAAATACATCTCTTGAAGCTCAGTGGATCATTGGGTCCCAGGGTGCCCAGTATGCTCAACAAAGCGTCCCTGGGCCTGAAGCCGTAGCATGGCTCTGCCGTGTAACAGCCCTGGAGGTCAAAGACACCTGAAGACCACTGAGGGACATAGGTCAACTCATAGGGCTGCAAAACTCCCCAGACAACCCTTGAGGGAAGAGAGAACCAGCAGCAACGTGAAGAGAGAAACTGCATGGCACCCGTGGACACAGGAGGAGGAACACTGAAGTTCAAAGGTGGAGGGCAAAAAGGGGAGAAACATGGAGTTTTGCTGTTTGGAAGCAGTGGGACCGAGCCAGGAGGGAGAAGGCTCGCAAGTCCAGTGCGGAGGTGGACAGTGGCTTTGGAGGAGCACCTGACACACTCCGATGAAAAGCCTGTCAGGGCTGTGCAGTGGCTTTCCAGCCTGCCCCCGCTCTGGATGGCAGTGAATCCTCCCTCCCACGCCATCAGCGAGAGCCACCATCGAATGAGATGAATGGAAACCACTCGTACAAGAAAAGCAACATTAGTCAAAAAGTCTTAATATACGTTTAGTTAATTACTAAGTGAATTGCTTCAATGCTATACAAAATATGCAGCTGTGTTTAATGAGCTGCTAAAATGCTCTCTGCACAAACTTTAATAATATCGCTATTCTCACAGAGGAAAACTGCTGCAGGGGAAAACATATCTGTTCATACCTAAAATGTTGTGAGTGACAGTTCGACCGCTATTATCTTTCGGGCACACAGTAGTCATTTTCATTAGTATGAAATGTTAAAATATTTATGCTTATCACTAGTGTGCAGCCTTCGGGGCAGTCTGCAAGCCCAGCTGTGCTGGTGACAGAGAAGGCAACTACAGGATAGGTTAAATGAAACTGGAGAGCAAAGTCAACCCCTGCTTCTCTTGGCTTTCCATCATAGCGTGTGTTGCCCTGAGACTCTCTCCAGCAGGCCTACATCCCTCCTGTGGCGAGCACCCCAGCTCAGACACGGCTCTCCAACCCACAGCTGATCCACACCAAACAGCAAAGACCAGTTGACTGCACACGTGCAAGCAGGACAACTGCCTGTGAAGCATCCCAGTGTGAGGCTTACCTTCTCCATGGCGGCACAGCTGCCTCCTGTTTGGCTTGTGATTGATTGTGACTCAGGTGTCTTCAGTAGCTCTCCAAGCCAAGGTCAGGCTTGCACTAACTCCTGCCCAAGTACAGCCCTTCACTTATCTATACTGAGCTGCATCTCCAGTTTGTCAAGAGTCAGCTCCTGGAGCTGCTGCCTTGTACCACTCTTACAGTTTGAGGAAGAGGAGTTAGTCATAAATTAAAGTTAGAAACAGAAAAGTCTACATACTTCAGAATAAAAGCCACGTTGCATTTTCAGAAGTCCTATCTGAATGTTAAACCAGTCTGGCATACCCAACAAATCTGCTTTGTAGTGTAGAAGGTCGTACCAACTTCACAGGTTGTACAGAGCAGTGTGTGTGCTGATTATCTCACCCGAACCATGATGTCACTTGCTAACCAAGCTGCACCTTCTACGTGGTCTCAGGAAATGGGAAATGAGCAGTGCGAGGCAGGCTGTTAGTCTCAAAGGGCCAACAGGAGAGATTATTTGTGCTTCCTTCAAAGCAGCAGCTGCTGGCCATGGGCACCCCAGTGCCCTGGCCCCTTTGGGACACGCTCATCTGGTATGGCAAGTATGGGTTCACTCTTACTAGGCACATTCCCACTTCCCAAGTGCTTCTTATCCCCACCATTGGCTTCCCAGGTTATGTGCACATTCCACACTCAGGCACTTGAGACGGACCCCCAGTGCTGCTTTTACAGGGGAAGTACAGGAGCCTCCCTCGTCATGCTGTCCACCAGATTCGGAGTGCCCCCATTGGCACACCTACACAGGTGGTCAGACAATCCTGCAGTGACCAGGGCGTGGGTTGGGTGATTTAAGCTTTGAAGACGGTCTCCGGTCTCAGTCCTGTACCTCGCTGCAGTTGAGACATTCTTGATTTATGGGCCCTGCTGCCTGGCGGAGAGGGACAACATACTGACAGTATTTTTCTGAAAACGTGCCCCAAGAGTCTTCTGCTGCTGCAAAGTGACTTTCTGTATCCTGATGGATTGAGACAACCTGAAACACTCTGATCTGAGAACACCTTGAGAAGCATTTGTTTACCTTTTCTTAGAAGAAACCCAGTCACTTGGGAAGACAAGTTTCAGAGATGTTTTAAACATCTATAAACAAAGCCAAATATTTTGACTGTGGAGATGTAGTGACTGCCATGCATTACAAATACAGTCAGAAGCACATTCTGCTGAGCACATGATCAGGCTGATGGATACTCGGTCTGCCTGCTATTTGCTGCCTCATTCAGAATAAAGTACCAATGCTCTGAATATAAATTGCAAATACATTATTAAATTTTCTGCACAGAAAATGTTTTAGTCTTTTCTGATTTTCAGAGTCCTTGAGAAGGACCAAGTGCAAACATTCTTGGCTATATCATTTCTGGAGGAAAGAAACCATTAGCTGCAGCAAGATCTACATCTTAACTACGCAGTTACAGTTATGTCCTGTCATCAGCCACTAATGCCTAGAGGAGAGAGCGTTTATTGCGGAATTATGCTGAAAAAGAAATATAGCACCTGTGTGCCAAGGAAAGAAATCCTGACTAGGCTCGCTTAGCAATAGTGGCCAGGCCTATTAGCTCCATCTCCTGATAAATGTTCTTCTTATGAGCTGGTTCTGGTTTATGGCTCCCTGCTCAGGTTTCTATAGCTCACCTGTGAGTAATGCTACGAGCGCCCATGCTTGCAGCCTCACATGTTGCTTCAGCGGATGCCTCTTCCTCTGCCCTGCAAGAGCCCTGGCCCCAGAACTGTGACCTGCTCAGCACCAGCAATCTCGTCTGACAAGCAGAGTGTAGAGTGAGTTCAACAGTTTCCATCCAGGCCAGAAGTGTCCCCACCTTGTCTTTTATATCATCCCCTCTCTGCATTAAAATTTCATGCTGCACCTCCATAAAGAGTATAAGCATATTTTGGAAATATACATGGGGCCATAAAATCCCACTTCATACTCTGCTCTTTTCAGTTCACGGCTTTAAAGGAGGCTCACAAGATATTTTATTGGCTGAGTTACTGGATGGGAAACGGCTTGTGGATGGAGCTAAGAGCTTTCTTGAGATTTTTCCGAAGCAGGCAAGTCTCCTCTGAGCCTCTTTGATCTTCAGTAACAAGACCTCCCAGGAGACTTACAGCTCTTCCTGGTTACTGCCAGGCTAAAGAGAACAGTATTTTTTTTCTCCCTTTTTTCTGCTATTGAAGCATTTCGCCTTCTGGGCACAGCTTCCCTCCATAACAGCTTGATTTTACTTGTCTTTAAAAAAGGGAGAGACAGATTGGGGAGGGAGGACAGCAAAAACTGAGGCTAGCCAGTCTTTGTCACAGAAGAACTAACCTGGAAGAATAAGGATGAGAACCTGTCCCTAATCAGCCCCATGGAGGGAAGAAGAGGCAGGGATGGACAGAGTGGCTATGCACCCCTCAGTGTAGTGTGAGCCGGCAGACACATGCACAACGCCGGGTTCCTGAGCCCACAAGACGCCTCGATGATGGGGCGTGACACTATTTAAGGCATTACAAAATGCACTGGGATACCAGCTAGGCTCCTGCAAGATACATATTTTTCTGGACTGACCTCCCAGGTCCATGCAACCAGTGCAGCCAGAGCAAATCAAGTGCAACCACAAGAGCTGGGAAAAACTGCTTGAAGCAGAACTATAGAAAAAAAAGGTGCTGTAGCATCAAGGCAAGAAAGCACAGGGGAATAAGGCACCTGGCTGCCTCAGAAAGAAACATCTTCAGGCACTGTACACCTTATGACAAGATAGGATCTTGCCACTAGGTAAGGGAAATTTTATTTAATTATGGGTTCATCAAAGCTTTGAGCACAACCAAATAGCTTTCTGTTAACAAACCATTTCATCAA
Source organism: Chauna torquata (assembly GCA_013399475.1). Taxonomy (NCBI): domain Eukaryota; kingdom Metazoa; phylum Chordata; class Aves; order Anseriformes; family Anhimidae; genus Chauna; species Chauna torquata. The sequence continues at coordinate 82,556 of VXAL01007842.1, read as the reverse complement.
TGGAGTCATACAACTCAACACAACCATGAGTTTTCTTCCACAAGAGAAAGCAGAAAGTCTGCAGTGTCCCTGCTCTGAGTGCATTATCATAGCAGAGGCAGCTGCGGCATCCTTTGGAGTGATGCTGGGGCTGAATTGAGCTCTTTATCTCACTTTCCTGCTTCCTTCCAGTGCTGTTATTACAGCCGGCAACGGCCCCTTGCAATGAGCACAGAGCAAAAACAAGAGAAGCATGGACTGCTCCCTGACCATGCCAACCTTGATTCCTCCAGCCCTTAGAAGCCTAGGGCTTGGATTTCCATGACACTCATGAACAAAGAGCACATAGCTCCATGAAGCAACAAGTTCTCATTCCTTTTGCCCAGTATGTTTCCTCTCCTGTACCCAAGCTCAAAGAGGTTTTCCTCTGGGTGTGCAGCACACACCAACAAGTACTAGACAGAGCAGAGAGGAGCTGACTATTGACCCTCTTTATGGTCATCATTTTATATATATATTCCTCCAGGTCAGCTAGACTGATGCACTAATTCTAGTGTCTCCAACTCTCTTGTTTTTATGGAAGAGGAGAGCTGCGTTTTTCAGTGACAGCAAGTAAAACCTTCCAGCTCTGTAGAGATTTGCGAAGGAAACATGACAGTGGTGTGCAAGAGAGCACAGATGTGGAAGCATCAGAAGAAAGAGCAGAGCAGGAAGCAGGAAGCAAATGGTGGATATGCAGCAAGTCAAGAGACTGAGAGCAGCTGTGAAATCCAGGAGAGAATATAGATAATGCCAGGGAACCAGCAGTTGGCAGGCACTGGGAGGTGTGCTGGGTGCACATTGGTGCTGGAGAACCAGTGGTGTGACTTCCTCTCTTTCTGAAAAAGGCTCAGGGCTGGCTTGAGTTGTAGAAGTAACAGCCGTGCAGCATCAAGGGAGGTATCAGGAGGCAAGAACTCAGGAGGTGTTGTTCCTAATCCTCCATGTCACCACAAGGAACCCTGGACAGACTGTCGGAGCAGATGTGTCTAGGTGCTTGCAAGCATCCACGAACGGGTGAGCAACTGCAATCTGTCTTGTTTAAAATGAGCTTTTTCTTCCTCTTTTATGGTTTCGCTCTGAGTTTTGTCACAGCTCTGCTCTCTCTCTCTACCACATTTGCCTCTTAGTCCCTGGAGAGAAGTTCCTCTTCTGACAACAGGAGCTGCCCAATGTGCCATCTCTCACATTTGGGTTGATTATCTTGGCGTCTTCCTTGGGAGGGTGGTGCAGCCCAGCTACTGGTCTCCACAGAGCTGGAACTGCCAGCCACAGAGGCTGCCAAGACTCAGCCAGACAAAGCCATGGCCAACCTCATCTAGTGTTGGTGGCAGTCCAGCTGTGAGCCAGAGGTTGGACTGGAGACTCCACAGGACCATTCTAGCCAGCACTTCTAGGAGTCCAAGATGACTCTATACATGCTCAAAACTATCCACCAGACGTTCTTTAGAGAGTATAAATTGCATTGGTAATACAGGATAGCTGCTGCACCACCTTTATTTCTGAAGACAGGTGGGGCTTTTGTTTCTTTGTTTCTTTTCTTTTCTTTCCTTTTTTTTTTTTTTTGGTTTTGCATTTGCTCTCGCATCTCCATCTGTGCAAGTCCTCTGGGTAT
>VXAL01007842.1:69968-80890 GCA_013399475.1 Chauna torquata | reverse complement strand
GAAGAAGGGTGGGGTTTTTTTTTTTTTTTTTTTTTTTTTTTTTTTCCTTTTTTTTTTTTTTGGTTCTGCATTTGCTCTAGCATCTCCATCTGTGCAAGTCCTCTGGGTCTGGTAGCCATCCACACGGCTATTTCCGTATAGAGGAACACCGGTATCAGTTTGTTCTTCCAACTCAGAGCAACAGACCACCGGGAGGCAGAGCTGAGCAACAGAAGAATGGCCTCGAAAGAAACTTCCAAAAGATAGTCTCAGATCCATGACAAAACCTGTGGATGAGCCAGCTCTTCCATCTGGAAAGCAGTCATCCATCCCCAGAACCCAGGTGCTGGGAATGTAAGTCTATGTATCTGTATATATATATATATATACATGTATGTATATCTATCTCCTTCTTCTCCTTCTCCCTCTCCTCCTTCTCCTTCTCCTTCTCCCTCTCCTCCTTCTCCTTCTCCTTCTCCCTCTCCTCCTTCTCCTTCTCCTTCTCCCTCTCCTCCTTCTCCTTCTCCTTCTCCCTCTCCTCCTTCTCCTTCTCCTTCTCCCTCTCCTCCTTCTCCTTCTCCTTCTCCCTCTCCTCCTTCTCCTTCTCCTTCTCCCTCTCCTCCTTCTCCTTCTCCTTCTCCCTCTCCTCCTTCTCCTTCTCCTTCTCCCTCTCCTCCTTCTCCTTCTCCTTCTTTGATGAAACAGAACAAAAAGGCTTGGAACTGTGAAATGAATGCTCCTTTCTGGCTCAAGACCAGGAGGCAGAACAAAAGAACGCTCTGTCCATGTAAATATTTACATCTCCCAGTTTTCAGGGGTGATGCTTAGAAGTTTTGAATGCAGAGAGCTGGTAGATTGCCCTGCCTCTGAAAGCAATTCCCTGGCAGCCCTTCCAGTGGGTTTCTCCAGCATTATCTCAACCTGACACCAAGTTGCTGACACCTTACTGTCTTCAAGCGTGCTAGGTTAGGGGGAAGATAAATGGTAAGATGTACATCAGTGTCTACAACTTCTGAAACACACCTTCTGCCCAGCATCAGAGAAGCTTTTGGTAGAAAAATGTAGAAAAAGAAAATGTAGGCACACGCTAGTGGCAAAGAGAAGGTCAGAGTCCCTATCATCTACTAATTTGCTCTTCCTGTGGTCAAAAATGTTTACATATGGGGAGAACCTATAAAATGCCTAGGTGAGGCATCTTTCCCCTCAACCTCCAAATAATTGTCTGCATGCTTGGACCCAGATATGCCAGAACTGTTTCTCTGCATATCTCCACTGTGCTGATGGGAGCTGCTTAAAATCTGGGCTTAGATCTTTAAGAAGCCTTTGAGTAATTTACTCATCTTTTTCTTAAGACCAAAACCCTTTGAAAGGGCTAGAAATGATGAAAGCAAAATGCAAAACTTCATCCAGTCACTGAAATAAAAGTTAGTAACTGTTTGAAGGAAGAGGGCAATGTCAGGTGAAGATACTCAGCTGTACGCAGCACAACAGCACATAAAAGCATATCTGGCAAAAAAAGCCCATGCAGTGGATAGCACAGTCCTCTAGTTCTGGCATTCACAGCAGATCAGTGGGGTTTGTTAGAGACATTTCAACCGCAATGGAGAAGCTAGTGCAGGGGCTAGAGAGTTAAACATGTCATCACAAGCTTTTACTCCTGAGCCCAAGTTAGGAGCACAGCACTGAGTTGTATGTCAGGACCGCATCACGCGGTAGCACTGACCGAAGTCCCAGTTAGAGCTGACTGGAAATGTTAGACCAGGCAATAACCCCTAAGAGCATGCCTTTCTGTCAAAGCAGAAACGCCTTGTGAGAACTGCGTGGTTCTGACAAATACTGTATAGTGACAATGAGAAAATTTTCACTTAGTTTTGGAATACTTTGCCTCATCTGTTATTATTTCCTGAATTTCTTTTTAATATTCTGACTCTGTGGGGAAAAATATGGATTCAATATTATTATGGGAAAATGTCACTGTCCAAAATCAGTATTTCTGAGATTCTCCATTTTATAGGGAAATGGATTTTTCACAATGCACACTGGAGCAGGGATCAGAGTGGTTGTGGGACCTCCATCCTGGAAAACTCAGCTGAACATGGCCCTGAGCAACCCCATATAACTGGGCCTGCTCAGAGCAGGGAGTTGGACTGGAGATTTTTGGAGCCAACCACCATTATTCTCTGATTCTGCGATTTAAGGGGTGGGAAGGGACTTGCTATAGTGCAGGGGAATGCAAGCCTAAGAAAATAATGTCCATCTCGCTCTCTTCTCCACACAAACGCATAAAGTGTAAAACATGAAATTTTAAAAACTTAAAAGTATTCCACGACATAGTTTCATATGGCACAAGGGTGGGTGGGGTCATTCGGTCTTCTTTTTAACTCTTTTTTTTTTTCTTTTCTTTTCTTTTCTTTTCTTTTTTTTTTTTTTTTTCCCAATTGAACTTCAAACAGCTCCAGTCTGAGGCAAGGCCTGAAGGATTTGTCCTCCCTGGGCCTGGCCTACTCTTGCAGCGGCGTGAGGACGCGATCCACGCTGAAACGTCGCGGTGCTCGGCGGAAGGCGTGCAGCAGGGACTGGCAGCCGCATCGCCTTCCCTGCCTCCGGTTTTCCCAGCTGCTTTCTCCACAGATCCGAGCAGGTTTCTTCGCCTTTGCAGTGAAATTACCACGTGTTCTCATTCTTTCACGTTAGAGGCATTGCTCTGGATCCAAGAGCTTCCATGCAGTCCTGAGAGCCGTTGGTGACTTTGGGACCCCTAATGCCATTCATTAACTTCAGGTGTAGTAACCTTCAAATAGTTTCTGCTTCCTCCCTATTCATCTTTTACTGGAAAAGCAGTCATTTCTCAGATTTTACTAATTCTCATCGACGTAGCTGGCAAGATGCACATAAATACACGTGTAATATAAATATTATAGAGTTATATTATTGCAATTGTGCGTGTCTGCAGTTTAGTATGTATAATACGCACGTGCGTGCACATACTAGATAACATAATGTATCCAACAGGAATGCAGAAACTACCCGGCTTCCAACCAGCAAATCCTGTGATGAACAGCATTTCCTCAGCAGGTGGGGAACAGCTGAATGCTGCTGCCTCAGCAAAGCAAAATGCACCCAGGTCCACTCCTCCTGCCCATGGGTGAGGCTGGTCCGCAGCTGGGGTAAAACCCACCCAGTTTCACCAGTACCAGTCACCTGCACTGTAAAGAAGTGCTTCCTGATGTTCAGACAGAACCTCCTGTGTTCCAGTTTGTGCCCATCACCTCTTGTCCTGGCACTGGGCACCACTGGAAACAGCCTGGCTCTGTCCTCTTTGCATCCTGCATCATTTCTGCATCATTTGTTCACTCATTCTGCATCATTTGTTCACTCATTCTTATTATTCCAGTATAATGCAGAGGCTGATGAAATATCAAGATACAGTGCCATGTGTTTGTCCTTTGTAGATTCTCTTCTTGAAGGCAGTCATCTCAATAGGCACTAGTCTATAACAAGTCCTGTCTCTCTCATCATAATGCCAAGTACTGTGTACCATATATTGCAAATCCTGCTTACTCTTTTCTGCTACATCCAAAGAAAATTGAACAGCACGTAGACCTTCGCAGTTTGAGTTTCACAAACAATGTTACACAGCTGCTTTTGAGTTCTCAGCATTTGTCATCCAGGCTGCTTGGCAGAAATTCACATTAACAATAGATTACACTTTAATATTAAGCAATAAAAAAATAAAATCAGATTTCCTCCATGAGAGAGACATTAGCATTGTAGAAAAAAGAGTACATGACATTGCAATCAACAACTGTTATTGGGGGGAAGGCAGTGGAATAAAGTTTGCACAGGCAACATTAAATGTTACCTGCCAAATCCTGAGTACTCAATTTTTGCAGTGGCAATCACTTTTCCTTTAATGTTGTTTCTTGTTATGTATTTTATTAAGCCAGAATTTATTCCAGGCCAGAATGCCTCTGGGTCCTATCTCCTGTGGTTATTTCCCTTACAACATACTGGAAATGACTGGAAAGCACTCCAGTTTGAACTAAAATTTCAAACTTTTGTTTAATTGCACCAGTGTAAAAAAACCTGAAAGGCAGGTTTGTACATCAGGTGTTGGTATGGCCACCTGGCTCCGTTCAGAGAATTACAAATGCTAAGGAGCCAAATGTTGGACCTCAATCCTGCAGGGGCACCAGCGATGTTCTTGAGAAGCCCGCTAACTCTTCAGCTGCTGCCTCACCTGCATAGAAGTCCTTACTGCACCTCTCATTTGTTAAAGCCAAGCAACAGCTTTCTGCTGCAGACCTCTGCACTAATCTGCTTAGTTAATTAAACAAATCCGCAGATGCAATTACCACTGCTAGTTGAGATTTCTGCAGAGGATAAAGCAAATGTCCTGTTGACATTTAATGGGTGCCTGACATCAGGCACTCATGTAAGAACGGTTGTATCTGTTCCCTTGGTTCTCTCATTTGCTTGACCCTGGCAGTTTTGCACCCAATTAAAACATAGCAAAGCCATCATGAGAGCAGGCAGCCCAGGAAACAGCTGCCATCACAGGGCATCTCATTGAAAATCACCCAATCCACATGCCCTTGCCTTCCTAGCCCTGTTTAAAAGCATCACAGTGTCTTTCCACTGGGAAAAGGGGCATCTCGGTGAGATCAAGGAAACAAGCCTAATTCTTGATATTTGCTGCTCTTGACTTCTTCAGCAATCATGGAGCCTTTGTTTTTTTCCTTTCCACTTGACCTTGCCCCAGAACTATTTCAGCCTTTTAATGTGGCTTTCAGTGCTTTCCTTTCTGCTTTCTTTTCAATAGCTGCCCAAACGCAGCACTCACACAGCAGCCCACGTGCACAACCACAGAAGCTTCTGAGGAGCACTTTGGTCCCCAAGAAATGTGACCACTAACCCCTGTTCCACCTTCAAACTCTCCAGTGCAGGGCACTCCTAAATTTCTCACTTATACGCAGCACAAGTAATTCAGGTTTGACAATTGTAGAGTCTTTTTGCTACCGCGTTCACAGCTTTCTTGGCTGCAAAACCTAGTTTGCACTTTGAAAAGCTGCATGAACTGGACCCTTCCTGACAGCTGATTTTATTCCTAAATCCCATCAGAGCGTGGGGATGCACTGGCTGGTCCCAGCCACCCTGACCTCCTCCTTTTAGCTTGCTCCTCTGCATCTTATTTCCACACGAATTTCCTTGTTGGGTACTTCTAACACTTGTGAAAACAAAGCAATCCCTTTGGGAACCTTCATTTTTCTAAAGCTGTTGGGTGCCGTCATATCACAGCCGTGGTCTCAGCTATTTCTTGAACAAGCCCTCTACTGAAAGCACAAAATGATGGGTGTTTATTAATAGTAGTTGTAAGTGATGTTTTACAGAGGATTTGTCCCACATAGCAATGTGCAGAGACGTGAAATAAATCTGATCCCTGCTGTTTACAGCTGTTTGTGCAGCTGAATCATCACTGTGGTTTATTCTAAGGGCCACCATAACTGTTGCTGTTTTAGAAAAAAAGAAAATAAGTCTAGAAAAATTATTCTTAAAGCCCCTATCTCAGCAGGTTCCTTCATGGTTTTCTCCTTTATTGCTTTTTTCTTTCCTAAGGAGGAGGAAGTGGAAGATGTTATTGTTTCATTTGTGTGAGATTTTGGGGGATAACTGCAGTGATTTGAGTCTCTGCTTAGGTAAATGCTAACGCAAACATTGTTTTGAGTTTGATTAATTAAACTGAATTATTCTAAGATCAGCATCTACCTTAAAAGCACTAAAATCTTATTTCTGAATAAACGCCAGCCATAAATACGGGAAATGCCTGACATATATTTTCCTTAGGAACAGACAGTATTTGTCTCTGAGCACTTAAAATAAACTTAAAGTTCCAAATGCTTCAGTAAATGCTTTCTACTCAGTTGCAGGACTCATTTTCCCTTTTTTCTCCTGTTGCTTCTATCCAGAGCTGTGCAACCAATTGATTTTTCATTTCCTTAGCAGTTAAAGAAAAGAAACAATTTCCATTACCATTTTTGTTTTTAACTGAGGTCCCTAAATGTTAAAAATACGTTTCACATTGGCCAATGAATTTTAGCTGAAACATGACTTAAAAATAGAAGTTGACAAAAGAATATAGATTTGCATAAAAAGCCCAATGCAGTGCATTGAAAAAGGCAAGATCAACATTTTCTGAGTTGCTGTGAGCAATCTGGTGAAATGGCATAGACACTGTAGGACATTTTAGTGTCAGCTGAATCTGATTTGTTATTTTTGCCTGTTTATGAACCAGTTGCACTTTCTTCACTCTACAGATTGTGGACTGCTTCTCTGGCTGCAGACCCCACGTTGTGCTGAGCAGAAGGCATATTCTCACAGTGTCTTGTCCTGAAGAGATTTACTAAGTGTGTTGAGCAAAGACCTTGTAACTAAGGATCAGGTTAGGAAAGAAGACTGGTGTTGGTCTAGCTCTGCCCTCAGCAAAATCCTGCTAACTGCAACACATTTTGAAAATCCTTTCCAGTGCTAATGATTATAATCTTGATATTTCACTACTGTGAGGGATGCTTAGTCCTACTCAAAACTCACATTTGAATTCTGCTTGCGTTGGTCTGGGGCATTGCTTTGTTCCTCAGACATATCCTGGATGAGATCTCATAGGATTTTCATGGATTTTCCTACATGTAGACATACGCATACTGGATAGACATAGGTTCCTATTAAAATCATCAGCAACCAGACCCTTACAGTACATTACGGCTGGCAGGATCTAGGCTTTACATCCCAGAAGGGTTTTATAACATGAAGTTAATTGCATCTGATGTTTCGACTCCTCTGTTCCATAGAGCTCATAATGAGACTCTGGCAAACAATTTCGTCTGAATAATTTGTTGCATGAATTCAACCTCTTTCCCAGCTGACAAAAGACATGAGTAGACTGCATTTCCTCCAACATATTCACTGCTGCCTGAATGAATGGAAATATGTTTTTCCCTGGCTTGCTTTTCTTGGAGGGGAGGCTGGCTATAAAAACAGTGCTGCCAGTTCCCGGCTGCTCTTTGTTTCAGTAGGGAGGGTCAGCCAGTCCTAGCTGGCCTCGCTTACCCCTCATGCTTTTAGCATCCATCTGAATGTTTTCGTGCCCCCTCCCCACTGCTCTCTATCCTACAAACCAACCTGCAAGGAGTCGTGGTTGTGGGGTAACTCCACAGTCCTGCACTCCACATCTTCGGGAAAGGCGGCAGGGCTGGCAGCTGCCATGCGGCCGTCACCACGTTGTGTTATCTCAGGAGGCTGGGATGAGCGGCATGCAGCAAGCAGCAGCCAGGGACGGGACGTCACCTGTCACAGCTTATCAAGCGAGCCAGGGGCATATTCTGGGAGCGTGGAGCTCAGAGCGTTCCCCGCACTGGGAACAGCTTGAAGTGCTGATAGCCCTGCTTTAAATTCGCGGGCTGATAAGCTTCCACACTGGTTTCACTCCCAGATAGAGAAATGCTTGTTTGACAGGTTCCCTCAAATAAGTCAGGAGCTTTTCTGCCTCATTGGCACAGCGCCGGGCACCGCAATCATACAAATTAAAAAAACATTCTGCACAGACCAGCGGTCCCTCCATTCCTTTGGAAAGATGAGAGAGGAACAGGCTGGCTGTGCCTAGCAGGAGCCCGTTACTGTCAGAAGAGTGCTGGCAGAGCAGTCAGCATGCTGAAACCCCAGCCTCGCCCAAACGCCCCAAAACCCCGTGTGATTTTCCAGCACAAGCAATTTAGGTGGTAGTCCATGGTCAGAGGTCCCGGTTCACACTCAGAGGGACACTGCCCTGCTGCCCCCAGGCCAAGGCGACCAGGATTTTCGTGGGGACAGCTATCTTCTACCTGCTCTTGTGGCAATGCCAAGCACAAGCAAAAAGGAGCAGTCTCAGTTTCTGGGGAGAAAGGTTCCTGACAGAGCCAGCATGTTCAAGTGGGACTGGCTGTACGAAGCAGACACAGTGCCCTCAGCTCCAAGTACATCTGCACGCTCTTAAAATCGGCCTGCTCACAACCTCAAATCTCACGTCATCCAATTCAGCATCTAGCACTACTTTGCTCTTAGGGTGGAAAGAGACCTGGAGTTTAGCCTGGAGCTGGCTGCAGGTAAAACTTGCCAGAACTGCAAAGTCAACCACACCTGATGAGACACAAGTTGTTTTTTTTTCAAGCTGTGACAGCCAGTATCCAAGAAATCTCGATGAAATCTCTGCTGGACAGAACAGGTGAGCATTTTTCCTCTCTCAGTGCACTTATCTAAGGTCTGGCTTGGGTTGTAGGTAAGAATTGGATAGCTGTGCTTTCCCCTAGGATTTTTAATTCAGCCCTGGGACAGCCCATCAGAGAGTTGGGGGTCTCCATCCCTGGAGGTTTTCAGAATTTGTCCAGACCTAGTGCTGGTGACAACAGGGGGTTGGACTGGAGACCCGTGGGGTCCCTTCCCAGCATCTCTGGGGGGCTACAGCTAAACAGAAAGGCACCTCTCCTTCCCAGTGAAAACACAGCCGTACCCTAAAATGGCTAGTTTCAGGCTGTCAGTGCAAGGGCACAGCCCATTCCTGTTCTCATTGCAGAGGACAGCACAGGACGGCGTTCCCTTCCTGGTCTCCATCCTGGCCATGCCCATGGTGAACAGGATGAACGCCTGGGAGACCATTTCAGCTGACAGCAAGAAGAATGAGGCAATTACCTGGCCAGGATGCAGATGTAGATAATGTTTCTCAGCCAAAAAGCAAGCCTCTTCTTCCAGTCTGACCTGCTGAGAGTCACAGGGGAACCTGTGCAGAGGGCAAGCTGGGGAGCACATCCTCCACCTAACTCCCTGAATGGCATGGCTCAGGGCAGAGGGCCCCAGACCCATCCCTCTGTCACGCTCTGTGCTTCTTACAGTGCCTGTCCCATTGAAGGCCGTGGCGAGACCCCAGCTCCCCCCATGGCTGGTGCATCCTCCACATCCTTGCCTGGTGAAAGCAGCCCCATCGCAAGCAACAGGGTGTCTCTCGAGCATCTCAGTTCTTGCCTCTTGTTGCTGCATTTCATCACTGAAGGAAATGCCAAATGTGTAGTTAGGGGACTTGTCCTGATCCAGCCACTGATCTTGGCATGACTAAAGCTGGGTGATTTTCTTTCCTGATCTACCTCTGTCTTATTTCAGTAATACAGACGCCAGTTTCATGGCAAGCATGCAAAAGTCCTAATATTGATAATAACTCAATGAGACACAGCATTATTTTTCTTCTTACTGGCCATGTGTTTTTTTATTCAGAAAGACTATGGCCTTCAGATATTACTGCAACAAAAAACACAGCAATGCCATGCCATGACAGCTGAGTTTTCCACATGCAGCACAGACGTTTCTCACCTATTTAAAAACACTAAGAGGACAAACATACATGATACTTTCCCTGCTCATACTCTTCTGGACAACAATTTTCAGCCGAAGGGGTTTTCCAAAGCTGTGGTTTATTTTTTTAATAGACCTAACAGATATATCTTCCAAGTACTGTCCTGCAGCCATAGCGTCATTTGGAAAGGAGTTCCACAAGTTTACACCTGAACTATGACGAGTTGCCTCCTTTCATTTATTCCGGACTTGATCTCAAGCAGCATCATTTTATGACCCCTGGTTCTTAGACACTCAGACACTATTTATTTCTTTCAGACCACTCAAGATTTGGTAGAGCACTGTCACATGCCCTCCCAAGGCTTTGCTTTCCCAGGCTGAAGAGTCCCAGCCTACATGATTTATCATTGTGCATAAGGAAGCTGTTACAGGTCTCTGATGATTCCTCATCCTTCATTGAACCTTCTCCCATTCTGCTCCATGCTTTAGAGGAGATGGGGGATCAGAACTGAACACTGTATGCAGCCTCATGGCAGTCCATGGATTGTTTTGAGGAGCACAGCAATACCCTCTATTTTGCCTCTATTCCTTTCCATTTAATTACAAATTCTTGATTTGCTCTTTCAGCTACCATGCACTGAGCTGGCACTTTCATGTCTTGTTTGTATCAGGTCCACCAGGTCTCTCCCTCTCAAGTGATAACAGCCAGCTCACAACCCGTCATTTCATACATTAAGAAAGGATTTTTCCTTCCCTGTTTTATCACTTTGCATCTGCTTCCTTCTGCTCCTGAAATTCCAGCAGTTTTCCTTGCTCCAGTAATAAATTATTTATTTTTGAAAGCAATTTCAAAAGTGTTCTTTTTCATGATTTTTGATTACAAATTTGGAAGTCTTTTCTTTCTTTTTTTTTTTTTTAATTGACCCCCTTTCAAATAAAACAACATTGGAGAGCAGATAGCAGACGTGACTTTGAGAAACATTTAGTGAGAGAAGATTGACAGAAGTAGTTTCAGACATCCCTCAAACCTCTCCATTTCATTTATGATTATGGCTTCGAAATCTTAGCTTCAGAGCAAGTAAGAAACCCTTCACAAGCAGGCACTAAGATAAGGCACAAACCACCGCATCTGCAAAGCCTCATTAGATAAGGGAAGGGCTCTTGACGAGAGCAGCAAAATCCATACTAACGTGACAAAGAGGGCCAAGACAACCTAGCTGTTTAAAAGAGCTGATATTCTGGTGGAACAGAAAATGCTGCTAATGGAAGCAGTTGCTTAATAAAGGTAGCTTGTTGTACAACGGCCTGAGACCGTGTCTTGTTTGAGTAATTACATGGTGTTGCACTATGTAAGCACCGCTATCTAAACAGCTCAGTGTCATGTTCTGATACCGTCCAAACCATTGCATAGGACATTATAATTAACTTTAGTGATCCACCATTATCCAAACAGCAATCTTCCTTCCTTTCTTTCTTTCTTTCTTTCTTTCTTTCTTTCTTTCTTTCTTTCTTTCTTTCTTTCTTTCTTTCTTTCTTTCTTTCTTTCTTTCTTTCTTTCTTTCTTTCTTTCT
>VXAL01007842.1:46329-67460 GCA_013399475.1 Chauna torquata | reverse complement strand
GCAGGGGCAGAGAGTGACCACGAAGGAGCGGCGGAGACGCAGTGATATGGGCTGAATGCAGCCCCCATTCCCCGTTCCCCTGTGTCGCTCGGGGGGAGGAGGTAGAAGAGGGTGGATGGGGGGAAGGTGTCTGTAGTTTGCTTTTAGTTTCTCACTGCTCTAGTCTGTCTGCAGCTGGCAATAAATTACATTAATCTCCCTTATGCTGAGCCTGTGTTGCCCGTGATGGTAGTTGGTGAGTGATCTCTCTGTCCTTATCTCAACCCATGAGCCTTTTTTCATCGTATTTTCTCCCCCCTGTTCTTTTGTGGATGAGAAGTGAGAGAGCCGCGTGGCGGAGCTTAGCTGCCCGTTGTGTGAAACCACCACGCTGGTATAAGGATGCAGCAGTCCATGCGAGCACAAGCAGTGGAGGAAGCCACTGGGTCTCTACTTATGGATTTTTTGCCTGGGTCCTTCAGCCTCAGAATATAATGAGTGCCCTCCAAAACCCCCTGAGCATTTTGCTTTCTCAGGAGAGCTACAGCCCTTCAGAACATTTTAAACTTGAGCAACATCCTGCTACAGAAATTCCTAAAATGAGCCCAGTCCCTTTGAGGCAAGTCCCATTTGCACCCTTGGCACAGTTGTAATAATATCCAAGGAAGGTATATGCAGAGGACGAAGCAACATCTGTGTTGGTATCCTGGGACTTTCAGCAGGGATTGCTGAAAGTATATTAGCTTCATCCATGGACCTGCCTGATCGAGGGACAAATGTAAAACAGCCCAGGTTATTGGGGCTTGCAATCTAAAGCTCATCTCCGCCTCCCTGCTCGTGGCTGGGCAGAAGGTGAAGAGCTTTCCTGTACAAGACTTCATTAAGGTTGAACAATTGTGGCCATAGACAGATATTTTCTGTAGCAGAGCTCTGCGATGACTGATGTTTCGTATTAAACCTGCTTAGTATTCACAGCAGAACAGATATGGAGGTTCAGGGCAGGACTCTGATGTGAACAATAAAATGGAAAAGAACCATAACATTGAAATGCTGCTGGTTGATTTTTCCCCCTACAGTGTTAGCGCCACACTTTCGATTACAATCCCAAATGCTGCCTAGGAGGAGTGCAAACAAACAAAAAAATCTGGGAGTTAAATCACTTCTCCCAGGCAGTGCAGCTGAATGCAGCAAGCACAGCCCTGCCCTTTGCTGCGGTGCCAGCCAGGACCTGGGGGTCTTTGTTCTCTCTAGATGAAGTGAATTTACCAGGAAAACCCTGGTTCCTGTGTCTTTTGACCTCTTGCAGCCAGCCTCCACCCCAGCCTCCAGCAGCTGCTGGAAATTTCCGGAAGCCATCAGAAGTTTCTGGAAGCTTCTGAAAGCCACTTGGGCACTGCCCAGCGGGCAAAAATAACCTGCATCCCGAAATTCAAGAGAGTTGGGTGCGTGCAGGCTGGGCGGAGGGCAGCACTGTAGCCCACAGGGCTCTGGCATGGCAAAGGGTTGAGAACAAAGCACAAAGACCGTGCTAGAGGGATCGCGACCTGCCTATGTGACTGGTATAACTCAGTGCTGCTGGTGTCGGTATCAATGCCGATAACACTTTCAGATGAGCAGGAGATTGCCAGGAACTACATATAATTATATACGGGTATGTATAATAAATATATAATACTGTACATAACAAAGATGATGGCCCATTTATTTAACCTACATAGGAAGTGTATCCCATTTAAAGAAGTGCAATTTAGTTAGGGCTGGTCAGACAATTAATTTCTACCATGCAGAAAATGCTAATGCTTCAACACTTAATGGAAATACCTAGTGGAAGGAAAGGACAACACTTCAACATTGCTTCTGGAAGATGAATTCCCCTTCCCACCCAAATTCTTTCAACTATCTTGAAAGCATGGATGTGTGAAAGTCATGTTGTGGTTACACTGCCTGAACAGTGTAACGGAGTATGGATTACGGAATATGCTAGTTCTAATACGGAATATAACGTACACCTATATTCATAGCAAACTCAGATTAATCAAAGGATCACATACAAATTCATTTACATGGAAGGAGGAAGGTGGAGGAATTGGGGGAGGGGAAGCTGCTTCTTTCTTAAAATCTCCTTCACATAGAAATGCTCTGTTCAATTTTCTCTGGTTCTGGTCCTATTCTGCTCAGCTTTGACTCACAGGCATTTTCTGAAGGAAAAAAAAAAAAAGTCTGGCCGAAATCCCAGTGGTGTTATTACACACAAATGCAAGGTCCCTCTGTTAGCGAGGCACACGGGACAGGGAAGGGTGAGGGGGCTTTACTGGGATGCTGTGGTCAGGAGGGACATTGCAACCTTCTGGCTGTGCCAGAGAGCAGCAGCAGAGCGTGAGCCATGCCAAGGAGCCGGGTGCCGGGCAGCTTCTGTGCCCGGATCAGATCTGTGCTCCTTTGAGGGCTGCTGAAAAGCTGGACAGAATCCAGAAAGGGACAATAGAACTCGGCCAGCGGCTGGAGATGATACTTCGCAAAGAAAGAGAGCTTTTTCTGCTCCAGTTATCGAGGAGTGTGAGGTGACTGGATTTAGCGCATGCAACCTTCAGGGGATACAAATGTTGAGAGGCTTTTTTAACTGAATGGGGGAAGAAAAGGCTAATGTTCTGTTAGCATCTTGGGACTGGGGCTGCCGGTTTGCTTTACACAATGGCAAGTTCTTGAGGCCAGTGCAGGGGAAATGAGTGGTGCGGCTGCATGTGGCTGGCCAAATGCTGCTGGAAAGGCAGGTGCCACCGCGGGGTGCCCCATGCCCTCCCCCTGCCTCCGCCGTGGAGAAGGAGCAGAACCGGGGAGAACCCCAGCAAGGGGCAAGCTTGTGGGCTGGGAGGGAGACGGGTGAAGGGAACCCAGTAGCAGCATGCCTCACCTGCTTCACCCTGTCTTCCCAAGAGATGCTGTGCAGCCGGGAGACCATGGTGGGGTCTGCCCCTCTCCCTCCAAATGCGGGGCACCCAGAGGCAGTGGTGAGCACCGCCAAGCACAGGAGAACCACGCCACGTCTCAGTGCACAGAAGCACAAACCTTTTGTGGAGGTTTCCAAGAGGTAGCTGTGATGAGAGTCCCAGAAAATCGGCTTCGACATCTGTGGTGGCCAGCTCCTAGGGGATAAGGGAGTTCCCACATGTGTTGCCAGAAGCACACATCCCAGTTCATGTCTGTCCCTTCCTGGCACTGCCCAGTCAGCGCCAGCCTGCTCTACTGTCTCAGACATTTGAGGGGGGACCACTTGGCACTCGATGCTGCAAGCAAACCTTCTGGCTTTGGCAAAAGAGAGGCAACGTCTGGCTGTGAATGACTTAAAAGTGGCTCCTTGATTTTTGAATGCCATTGCTAAATTTCTGTGCATGTCTCCCTCTCCCCAACCCCATCTCAGCCTTCAAAACCAAAGTAGGTTTAAATGACTGCCCCAGGCCCCTGCTCGTTTTAAATCTATTGTGTCTCGCTTAGATACCATGATGACAACTGCGTTACAAATTTGGATGAATACACTAAGACCACATACCTCTTCTACGCAAGCTGTCCTTGAAAAGCTTATGTTCTTCAGCCTTTCTCTCAGAACAAGGCTGCTTCTCCTCTTGCACCAGAGCACTGGTTTGCTGCCTGTCCATGGGTCCACAGATTGAGAAAGCTACTTGTCAGCTTAGTTTGCAACTCTGAATATACAAGGAAGGAGAATCTACTGTCTTTGTGATGGTGTTCAATGTCTTAAGTTAAACGTCCATCAATTAACCCAAGGTAGAAAGGTTGAAGAACATTTTCCTGAAGTGACTATAAATGTAATTTCCTGTAATTATGAAGCACTTTCCATTGCCATAGCAGCCTAAAATGGCTTCACTCTACCTGAGAATCAGGTTAATAGATTTGGCTTTAGCTCACGTATCTGTTTTCAAAGAGCTGGTAGATTATTATAGTTATTTATTCGAGTTACCCAGAGATGGATGAGGACCACACCGTTCTTGGTGCTACATGAACACAGAAGTGCCCCAGGGCAAAAGACCTCTCCAGATGTGAAGAGTCCAGAGTCTCAATGCAAAAGGAAAGGAGAGGTGAGGACAGAAGTACGGAGTGCATAGGGAATTGGGGGGACAGTTTACATTGGGCACAACAGCAGCCAGGCCCTTGCCAAGAGCACTCTCTAAGAAAAAAAAAAGATTGTGTCTCTGTCTGGGAAGCTGATGGAAGCAGTCAAAATGCAAAGACCAAATACAAGGGGTATCTGTGCATATCTGCAAAATGCAGCTGGGTCTCTACAGTCCTGTTCTAGTACTCTCATGCCATCATCATCTTCCTTGTATTTAAGCAAAACCCAGACTAACTCATCATGATTTGATTATCCAGCACTAACTGGACTCCGTGACACTTTACCTTCTATACCAGATAGCCTGCACTGTTGGGACAGCCAGTGGACACTGCTGTCCTTAAGGTTTGCTGTCAGAAGCTGATGTTCCGTATCACCCCTAGTCCACATCTCAGTAGGAACATATCAGAACAAACTCTTGGAAGCAGGACCTTTTCGGGGTTAAGTAGCAGCTGACAGGATAGTGTTGCAGTCTGGAATTTCAGATGCTCAGTGCTGAACATGGGTCACGCAGAAGCACAGAAGCTTTTACAGCTATTCAACAGATATTTGATCTTATAGCTTGTGTACTTGAGGGCTCCTTCAGTAACTTTCTGTTTGGCTTTTTGAGCACTCCCTTTGGTTGCCATGCAATGTGTGTCTTTCCTCTGACTAGAGATGCTGGTTTACATCATTTGTCACGATTTGACTGATCTCCAGCGTGACCTATCACAAGCATGAAGAATTCAGTGAATAAGCGTGGTTTAAAAATGTGTTATGAACATGGTTTTCTTTTTTTGACTACGCTCTAGTTCTAATCCTCCAGTGCAGCAAAATAACAGCTATATATATATTTTTTTTTAAAAAAGAGGTTTTGTTAGGTAGGTTTTGTTATAATTTGTAGAAATCTGTTTGTCCTCCTATAAAATGAATCCCTCTTCCCTTGGAGTGTGGCTGGGGTGGACAAGGGAAGGTAGCAAGGCATAAATATTTTTATTAAGAATGCAAGCAAAGTATGCATAGCCAATGGACACACTGCTGTGTAACGATGAGCCGGATGACATCTTGTGGGCTAAGCTATTGTTGCTACTGTTTTAATAGGGCACAATCTGTTTAGCTGGAACATTTGGCTTCTAGGTTTATGAGCTTGGGAAATATCTGAATGTTAACTTTCACATTCCTGTCTGCTTTCTGAACTTGTCCGAATGCTCAAATACATGCTTGAAGTTGCCTGTTCTTATTCCAGATGGCATCTCATTGGAAACAGTCATGCCCAATGTGTGCAAATAGGCTGTGATGTGCAGAAATGTTTACTAGGCAACCATAGGTCATTTGACTCCTCCGGCTGCTGCCAAGGGTCCAGCACTGCTTCTGCTAACCAAAGGGATCATATTCAGCTCCAGTGAGGACAGCCACAGCCACACTCGGTGATGCAAACTGCTAGCAGTGGCTCATGGTACTGATGCACAGCCTCATCCAGTTCACTGCATACCACATGGGACTTGTTTCACCTTGCAACTCCTGTGTCACCACTGCCTGCTCCAGCCCAGGTGGGGAGAAATCAAGTGGGGGTGCTCCTGCAGAAGGCCTATGGATGGGGCCACGGTATTGTGTCAGAAGTAGGGCACACAGGCTTGAGGGTGCTGGACCCAAAGAGGTCATCTTGCTCTTTGTGCTCCCTCCAGTGATGGTCCCCTACCCCTGGTGTTCAAGGAGAAATGACGTGTTTTCAGCGCTGACACCCTGCCCAGCATGCTCACTCCCCTCTCTCCAGCCTCCTGAGCTGTGGCAAGGTATTGAGCAGCCCTAGAGCCCTGCGGAGAGCATCCCTGTCCTTCTGCTGGAGTCCCACTTTCTGCTTCCACCCCCAGGTCCTCTTAGCCAGCCCCATAATCACAGCAGTGACCCCTGGCAACATTTCAACCAGAGAAAGTAATTTACTCTGTGGAAACATCTGAGCCAGCCTCCAGCTCTGCCTCTCTCCTTTTCCCCTAGGTTAGCTCTCTGCCAGCACCCTGCTCTTCACAACATGGCTCAAGCGAAGGATCTAGGGCTCTAGCTCATTCAAACCCAGTTAAACCATTAACCTGCCAGCAAATGGCATTTGTGAAGTGAGGCACAGGCCACTGTTTCTCAGGATGCATGGAGAACTGGCCTACCAATGGAATCTGTGCTCATGATATACAGATGGTGGTGGAGCTGCTTATGTTTGTAAAGGACCTTTAGAGGGAAGCTCTGTACCTGTCTACCCTTGCTAGACAGATTCCACATCTGAAGAAGCAAGAAAGTTTCAGTGAATCAACCTACATCTAAATAAGAAACAATTCATTATTTTAAAAGGAACCCTAAGGAATTTGCAAGCAATTTCTTACTGAATCTCAGCAAAAGGCAGAGGTCAGATACGAGAAGCAGGGAGCTTGCCCAAAGCTGCAGCCTGCCAGACGCCAAGACCCAGCAAGGCCTCCTGTTCTTGCTGGCTGGAGGGATGAGTGAGGTGCATGACCTGGCTCAGAGAAGAAACTGCTCTAAGCCTCCAGGCAAATGCTGCACTAATTACAAAATATTATTCGCAGTCAGAGAAGGACCTGGGGGTCCTGGTGGACACCAAGCTGAACAGGAGCCAGCAGCGTGTCGTGGACTGCAAAGAAGGCTAATGGTGTCCTGGGCTGCATTAGGGACATTATTGCCAGCACGTCGGGGGAGGTTATCCTTCCCCTCTGCGCAGCACTGGTGAGGCCACCCCGGGAGTGCTGGGTCCAGTTCTGGGCTGCCCAGTACAAGAGAGACCTGGACATGCTGGAAAGAATCCAATGTAGGGCCACCAAGGATATGACGGGGCTGGAGCACCTCTCCCATGAGGAGAGGCTGAGAGCTGGGGCTGTTCAGCCTGGAGAAGAGGAGGCTCAGGGGGATCTCATCAATGTCTACAAGCACCTGAAGGGGAGGCGCAAAGAAGACAGAGCCAGGCTCTTCTCTGTGGTGCCCAGCAATAGGAAAAGCTGCAATGGTCACAAATGAACAGAGGAGGTTCTGTCTGAACATGAGGAAAAACTTCTTTACTGTGAGGGTGACTAAGCACTGGAACAGGTTGCCTGGAGAGGCTGTGGAGTCATCTTCCCTGGAGATATTCAAAAGCCATCTGGGCACAATCCTGGGTAATGTGCTTTACGGGACCCTGTTTGAGCAGAGGAGTTGGACCAGATGACCTCCAGACGTCCTTTGTGATTCTGTGATTCAATCAGGCATTGCTTTTGCCATGTGAAGTTTTAGGAGAAGGTAGAGAAACATTTCTCCTGCAATGCCTTGAGCTAGTATTACAGGACCAGCATTACTACTTAAAGATGAGGCATTTGCTCTTGGGTTGTCCAGCAAAGTCAACAACAACATCAGCGTGCTCAGTGGAACGGGAGGATGGTGGGGAGGAAACAGTGCAAAGTCAGTAAGGCTGGGTAAGCTCAAACCTGCAGCACTTTCGTACTTATCGTAGTGATAGGCAGGTATTTGCTCCATGGGCAACACATCTGAAAGCTATCTCAGTAGATTTTCCTCTGCTGGTGTGCATTTTATACCTGCTAGGAACAAGTCATATTGAGGCAGGTGAGCACACGCAAGACCACCTCATGCTAGAGAGCATAAAGACTCTGCCACTTGCATGGGACCAAGAGGCCTGACAGACTGCAGCTACCTTGCTTGGAGGGGATGACTATGAAGTTCAATATTACTAAAGTTTAGGGCAGCTCCGTGGGGGGGCAAAAGATTTAGGAACCAAGTTTAATTGACTTTCTGTACAGTATGCATTCCCAGTGGCTCCAGGAGCATTTGAACAATTTCTGCTCTGAAAGCCTCTGAGCTCTGGGCATAGCCTACCCTAAGTACGGATGAGTAGCTACCTGTGTATTCTAATTACTCTTTCACCGAGAGTAATATATCAGGCCTTTTAAGAAGGCAGCTGGAGATTCCCCTGGATTTCAGCATGCTTTGAAATTAAGTATCAGGTAACTCAGGTCCACACATTTTTTCCATTCTTAGGGAGAATTACAGGAGAGGTGTAGCAAGAGTGATTTGCCCCGGGTATTTGAACTCTATTATTTTTATAATACCTGATATTTCCATGTCTTACCCAGGGTCAGATTTAGTCACGTCATTATGGCCTGACCTTGGCACATTCCAAGGCTTTTCCCCCATTATTATTATTTCCTTCTCTGCTCTTTAAAGAAATTCTCTGTTCACTTTAATGAACCACTCCACCGGTTAGAAAAGCTGGACATATTTTAAGAGCTATGTGGCCAGGAGGGTTTTTCCAAAGCGCTCAGGTATCTGCTAGAAGTGTTCCAGCAATATAGCTGTCAACATGGAAAAATGCTAACAGCAAAACACTAAGATGAAGATTTAAGATATACAGAGGTGAAGATATTTATTTTCTGATTCACTGACTGAAGTCCTTGGTCGGTCTCTCTCGCTCTCTTGAAAACGCTATTGAGTGAAAAACATTACCCGCTGAGACAAAACGATGTGGGATTTTCTCCTTTTCTTAAGCTTGTAAAGGGTGTGGAAAATATTGGGAAAATAGTGTAATGGGCCAAGGCTGCTGCGGATCCCTGCAGCAGTATCTGACCATCTCCCATACGCGGCTCCCACTGTGGAGCCCACCAGCCCATGGCTGCACAGGACTGTGGGACGGGGGAAGCTCCTCCAAGCCCCCAGCTCCACTCGTCCAGGAGAAAGCCCGGCTTTTTGGGCAGTGGGGAGCTGCATGCCTTCGCTAGCAAGAGATAAATCTGCTGCAATAACAAGCCTTGCTTGTAACTAGCCAGTGCAGCAGTGGACTCCCCGCCCAGCTCATCTCGTCCTGGGTCTTGCTCCCTCTCCTCCCCTGGCTTCCTGACATTTTCTCTCCTTTCCGCATGCTCACCATCTGTCGGAGCTATTCTGCATATGGGGATGAAGATGCTTGGTTTTTAGTTCTCCCAGTGGACGATCCCAAGGAAGGGCAAGGGCCTGAAATAGTAATTTAACTGAATTGCATCTCTGAGCTGGAAACTCAGACAGCATTTACTGCTGCATCCATTCTCCATTATGTTTTAAGTCTGAATATTGCAATGATAAATACAATTCCCAGTTCCTTTCCTGTTGGCCTAGAAAATACTCCACCAGTAACAAGTTAATGTTATCACTTAGATCTTGATATTACTATTATTTTTAGTAATAATACACATAAAATTATAATAGTAATTACTAATTTTGGCTGTTGCAGGCCAAGCAAAATCTAACAGCATAAAATCCTTCAGGGCCAGACAAAGAAACAGCTGCTCTCCTGAAACCCCAGAGGTGCAATTCAGCTCTGATTCACTCTCAGCATCCAGCCTGTAATTTTACTCCTGGTAAGTGCTTGCCTTACAGAGCACCTAGGAGTTAGGGAACCTGTTTGGGCAGCCTGTCTGTGCGTTTCTGCTGAGCTGCAAACCCTGACTGCAATGTACGCAGCTGCAGTAAATTGGGTGTGCTGTTTTAAAATTGGAAGTGTCAGTGCAGGAGAGGCTTGCCCACCCATCAGAGCCAGAAGAATCTGTTTTACTCCTATTGTAGGCAAGGTCTGTAATTCATCTCTTGCTCTAAGCCACTGGCTTCACTCTGGCTTTCCTCGGAGCTGATCGAGCCCATTGAAATTCCTCTTGCAAATCACGCCTAAATTTTGTATTCATTTCCCAACTGCGTGTTTGACGTAGTGCAAAACTCACATGCAGTGGTATGATCCAAGAAGCCCCCTGGACTTGCCAAACAATATGCAATTTTCTACCTACACAAAATGTGTAGGGAAGAATGATGCTCTTAGAGCTGCACACACTGAAGATGCAGGAATCATCTGGGATAGCAAGCAGGCAAGGGGCCTTGGACGGCACAAGGAAGTAGGATGGGGAGCAGAGAACGAGTATTGCATCTCCCCACGAGCCCTCATGTCCTTGCTTGGACCTCCAAGGTGCACGGAACATTCCCCACAGCTCTCTCACCCTGTGAGAGATGCAGATACAGCTGCAGTGTCCCAAAAGTCTTGGTCTGGGGTTCGAAGCATTTTTTACAAAATGTTCTCCCAGTGCAGGATATCACTTCCCCCCTCGCTCCCTCAGTTCCTAGGGCCCCGTATGAGGTTTGCAGCCCGCAAACACAAGAAGTTCAGCTCTGTGCCACTGCAGCGCATCCCATCTCCTAACTCAGAACAGCTGTCGGGCGTTGCAGCAAATCCTCTCTTGCACAAGCCACATCACATCTGGAGCCAGTGCAGCCCAGGTGTGTCCTTGGTGGCACGTGGACAGGTGGCCAGACCAGCCTTGCCCTTCCAGTTCCCAGCATCAGTGTACACAGCGGCAGCACCGGCCTCTGCTAATGCTCCAAGTGCAGCAGGGCCACAGCCTGCTGTTTTCTGCTTTAATTTGGCCAGGCACAAACAAGCGTGCAGGCCTCCAAGGCCGCCTGCAAGTGCATAACAGGTATTCGTCAGTGGATGATGCAGGGTCTTTTTCCCAACAATGTCACTCAAGCTAATAAAAGATATTAGCTGTCCCCGGAAAGCCTCACTCTGCTTGCATGATCAAGCTGTTGCAGCTACAACCCCACTGCCATGCCACTTCTCTTTTTGCTTCCAGGTGCAGTAGAGCCTGGATGCTGACCACAGATGGGTGTTTTCTGGGACTAAGCACATTCTTTATGGCCACTGATAGTCCTGCACCGTGGTGTGGACAGGTTGGGTTTCCCTGGGGAGAGTCAGAGAGAGCAGCACAGCTCCCTGCTCTCTTCTTCTTCTCTCCGGGCATCCTCTCGCAGTCTCTGCTGGTGATAGACAGAGGCGGGCCTGCTGCGAGGCAGTTCGTCGCCTGTTCCTGAGCTGTGGGTCATGGGGACTGCAGCTCTGCGTTACTTTGGTCTCTCAGGTGTGGCTGCTGTAGAGCTGGAGCAGGACACCCTTGTGTGTCCTTCAAGGTGGCAACAGCAAATGGAAGCACTGCCTTCGGGAGGCAGAGACACCATAATTAAAGTGAATCAATTACAGCAATGATTCTGATTTCAAACCCACTTCATACTTACTTCTTATTGATTTTAGCTTCGCCAGTCGATCACAGAGAGGCAGTGGGGTAGAAGCATTGGTGGTGAGATGAAATCAGTATCCGTCAAATCGGTACAGCCATGATAAATTACCAATTAACATCAGCGAGCTAAAAATGGTGGTGATTAACCAGAGAGAGCGCAACTAGGAGCTGTGAAATTGGAGTGGCAATAGCAGTGCAGCTAGTTATTAAAAAGATGTGACGGCAGTCAGAATGGCCTTATTGTATTAAAATACTCCCTCTCACATGGATCGTGTTATCTGACTTGTCAATGGCATATTTAAAAAAAAAGAAAAACAAGCTTCAGTGTAGAGACTGAGGATTATAAGAGACAAGGACACAAACACAACTGCTTCAGATATGACCCCAGTTAAAGCTGCTGTTGTGGCATTTAAGGCTGCCTGTATCAGGCCATGGAGAGAATTGGCAGGCTTGGATGTTGCTGGAGCCATCATGTCCTTATAAAGTCTCAGATTTCAGCATCCTAATGAGTTTATTTTCCATGGGAAACTGTGTTTAACCTATTTCCTAGCTTGTTCTGGTAGGACAGGACCTTGCTCATTTTAACAGAAACTGCCATGAATGCCACTTCTCTGTGAAGGTGCACTGAAGAAGGTGACAAATGCGGCTCCAGGCAGCTGTATCTGAGAGCTTTCCCTGACAGGAGATGCCAGCCCCTTCTCACTGGTGTTTCCATCCCACTGGAGCCACAGATGGATAATCCTTACAGCAGCCCCTCCAGTGCAAACCCATGGGACAAAGCAACAACAAGGAATGGCTGGGAATCCTTTTTCAGCTGCAGTCAGAAACATCCACCTTGCCAGACACAGAGAGGCAGGGAATCTAACACGGACAATTTCCAGCCTTTTAACACAAGGTATTTAACTTTCTCTATTGTTTTAAGACTTTTGCAGATAAGAGAAGGTCCACTCTGTTTAGGAGTAGCCAACTGTGGCTGCTAATTAGCACCATGAAGAAATACATTCTCCTCTTATGTCAGGATTGGCGTGTGTATTACATGCAAGAAGGGCACATTAAATAATTGAGGTGAGAAGTGACTATACAGTAGGAAGGTCTTACACAAGCAAAGCAAGAGTTGAGCCAAGTCCAGATCTGACTGCTGGAAAACCGTTTGAGCAGTAAATACCAGCTATGCAATCTGTGTGCTGGTTTTTTTTTTTTTTGGTTTGTTTTTTGTTTTTGTTATTTTAATAGCAGATAATGGACTGAATGCCTTACAGTCATACAGAGCATTCAAGAGCTGTTGCAATAAAGTGGCACAAAGAAGGCCCTTGCTGTTATGTTGCTAGAGACATTTTTAAACTCACCTACCATGTGATTACTGGGTTTTGCATCTCCCATCAGTCTTGCTCAGGCTGATAGGCAAGCACAGCACTGTGAACAAGCAAGCCCAACTCCCACCAGCAGCTGTGCCCGTTAGCTGCCAGCCCCCACAGAGACAGCTCTCTGAGCTGCATTTTTAAGCAAGGAGAAACCACAGTACTCAGTGGGAAAAAGGGCTGTGGAGAAGACTAGCGGAAGGAAGCACCAGGAGGAGCAATCAGGGCCTGCATCCTCATGACAGGCTGATTTGCAGAGGGGAGAGGGGAGAAAGAGATGCTTAGAGGGAAATAACAGGGAAGGATGGGGACAGTGGCCCAACAGACTCACTGGGCTTCTCCTGACTTTCACCTTGCCACAGCGGCTGGCAATAGTAAGCAGGCCATGGACATACAGGAAAATCAGGGTCAGAGGATGGTTGTGGATGTAGTGCTTTGGATGTGCTAAGTATTATGGCTTTGGAAAGAAGAAGTGAGCTCAAGGCTATGTGCTGCAGGAGATAACCAGGCCAGGGATGCCATCCAAGACACAAGGGCACATGACGTTCCTGTGGGCAGATGGGGCACTGCAACAAGACTTGTCCCATTGGGAAACGTGACTGTAGTCACCTCACCATGTACCTGCCTCCTCAGCAAATGGAAAATTTCCCTGTACAGTGACTCTGCAGAGAGCAAGAGTGCTGCTTGGTCCAGCTTGCAGGTGAAAAGGAACATTGCTGCCTCTCCTTTGTCGCTTCCCTTCCAAGCCTTTCTTTGAATCTCAGCTGCACGTTGACTCAAGCAATGACTCTTGGGCTGTTTTTTTTTTCCTTTGTCTCATTGGGGACTGGCCAGTGCGGGTGCTATTGTAGGAAAAAGCAAGGAATGAATAGCTCAAATCATAACCCGCAACTCAGTCTCCTGTAGATCAGCGCTGACTTTACAGAGGTACTTTCAGATGAATGTGGCCCTTCACAAAGAAACAGTCTGACTCAGAATTAATTTAGGAACTAAGAGAAAAAAAAAACCTGCACCTTTATTGTTGGATTTTTTGCCTTTGTAACACAGTGAATTTTAAATCCTTAAATTTAACTGCACAGAAGCAGGTTTTGGCTGCCTGCAGGCTTTTTAAATACAGCATGGAGACAGGCTTGCTTTCTGTTCAGATCACAATACATACAACATGGTGTTAACGAGAAGAGCTTCCCCTGCTCCTTAGCCCAGCTGTGTATAAGTATCTTTCCCCTAACCAGGGCAAGATGTCAAACTCCTGTATCTCTCTCAACAATTGCCAGGACCAGTGCTTCTAATAATACCCAACCTCAAATTTCTGATGGCAGATTTCAGGAGGATTTAATATTACAGCTTGGTTGCCAGATAAAGCTAAATCCTTAAACAAAATTCTCCTGCTGTCTTACACCTTTCTTAAATATTCTCAGAAGTGTGCACTATGTATTTTTCTCAGTGAACCCATTACATGAAAAAGTTACTGTTTCCCTGTAACTGCAGGTAATAGGGATTTATTGTGTTTGATGGCTATTAATAGTCATAACATGTTATCACAAAGCACCATGAGCCGTTGCAGTGCATTGCAAATGGAAAAACAGTGTAAATGTGACACTTTAAATGAAAAAACAGGAGTCCATAACTCTTACTTATAGCCTGGTTTCAGTAGCAGAGAGCAGGCTAGCTCAGAGGGGCCTTTTATTATTTCTTTCCTTTCTTTGATGTGACACAGGTTTACAATTGATTATAGTAAGAGAAACCCTTTGCTAATTAAACCGCTGTACAGAGTTGCTTTTGCTGTATTTTTAGACCCTTTCACAAGCTCATTTTCAAACACATAGCAAACTTTTCACTCCTCAATTCTCTTATCCAGTTTCTTTGTGCAACGGCTTTGCAAAGTGCTCCAAACTGGCTTAGGGCTGTAGGTTATCTGCTTGGGGTCTGGTTCCCTGGACAGAAGAAAAGGGAGAAAAATTGCAGTGATTTTTCCTATCTCCTGCTACACGCAGATGGAGAAACACAAATGGGCCAATTTCTTAGTAAAAGCTGCAATGCACAGAAAGACTTTGCAAGCTCACTATTACTAAATTTGTCATGTTGTAAGGCTGTCTACAGATGCCAAATCATTATGGCATGACTTATTGCTACAAATCTTCCAGACAGGGAGCATGGATAAGCTTGCTTAAGATCAGATCACTAAATTCAAAAGCTTTTACTATTTAGTAAAATTATTCAGTGCTATTTTGACAGAAATGCATTGTGGGATAAAGGTGACCTTTTGTGTATCCAAATGTCTCTTGGTTGTAGTATAGCTTGCCAAGCCTTCCTTGTAATATAAGCAGAGACTCTTTCACTTACAAGAGCTGTTTCAGATCTTTATGATGTAGAAGCTGCATTCAGCAATGCTGAATTTAAAAAGTTTGTCAGAGCTTCTTAGGTTGTTCTTTTGGTACTACTCAGGAATACTGTGTTTCCCTAAGAAGAGAAACCTTAAAATAAAAGGCAAAATAAATTCGCTACAAAAATCACATTTCAAAACTACCTTTTGAATGAATACTCTGGGAATTGCATTTGCATGCTGTTCCAGTCAGGAATACAAAGCAAGCCAAAGCTTAAACTGACAGTTTCCTACAAAATAGGAAGTGAGTTTGGACTGTCTTGCAGCATGTTCTGGATGAAAGAAGTCTGATACACCTTTGAAAACTCCGGTTATAGAACCCTAACTCTTGATGTCTTTATAAAAACTCCCTCCCTCTTGGAAACTGCCAGCATCTCTGCCTTACGATTTCCTTCCACAAGCGAGTCCTCCCACAGATCTCGGGGCTCTTCATGAGCAGGTCATATTTTGCTTTCCTTCCTGGGCCAGATTTTCTCAGTCTCCTTCCAGATCAGCTTTTCCAGTTCTTGGCTGATTCTCTCAACATTCTGATTTTTTTTTTTTTCTCCCAAGAAAAGAATTCCCTTGTGTGTGGCTTTGGCTTGGCCACGAGGGAGCATTACTGTCTCCCTGTCTCCAAGCAGATGTCAAGACTTACTTTTCAGCCTGCCTTGTTCTTGTGACAGAAGGATTCAGCCAATTTTTGAAGCTTCCCTGGCAGCATTTGCAGTCTATAGTGCACTCAAAGGAGAGCCTTCACCCAGTGCATGGGGACGTGTCGCTCATCTGAAGCTACCGCTGCTGAATAAGAGTTAAGCAAGTTTTTTAAGCTTTTTGGCTGGTTTCAGGAGCTTGGGGGAGGTGATTCAAACATGACTGGAAGGACACTTTGTGCCTGAAGATGATCCATGTCTCGGAGCATCTGCCGCTAAACTGCTGAGAAATAAGTTGATATTCGATGTTCCCATCCCCTCTCTGACATGGAGGCTGTTTTGGGGGGTGGATCAGGCCGCTCTGAGGGCCTTGCTCAGACGTGTCTCCTTTGCTCCCTCCTGTTGACTCAGTTGTGATTGGTAGGCCACAAATGTTGTCTTCAGTCCAAGGTACTATGTGGGTGAAGGCTTTCAGGACAGATTGGGTGTGCAAGGAGGCTTCCTGCACAAAGCGTAGCATGTTTTCCCAAACTACGGCCTCCTGGTGAGACATGTCAAATTCCTCCCTGATGGGTCAAAGAAATCAGTCCTTTGAAGGGATGAAAGAGTTGTGCTTCAGAAAGAGAGGCTTGATACTGTCGTTAAACACACAGCAGCTTTGCCTTCAATGTTATGTGTGTGCATAATGATGAACAGAAGCTGAAGAGAAAGTGTCTGACTCCAAACACCTTTGCTCCTGCCCTTTTCCCAGGGGAAATCGTAAGTGCTGGCCTGTGCTGCTTCTCACACCGTCCTCCCAGGGAAGTAACTGAAGCCCATGCAGCATGGAGCTCCAGCAAGTTGCTATGCTTCACTGTTTATTTCGCTGTTCATGGAGACTGGAGAGCAAAATCACCAGCAGGTTTGTACCTTTGTGGTATTCCTGCTCCAAGAAAGATGTTGGACTAGAGACCAACGGAGGTCCCTTCCCACCAGCACTGGGAGTCCATGAAGGTAGGACCTTTGGTACTATCATCACACAGGCCACAGAAATGCCCGGGATGGAGAGACCCCTGCACTTCCCTCTGTGTGGAGGCTGCCAAGCAGCCAAGACCATGACACTGATGTTCATCTCTCTTCCTTGTTGTTTGGAAACACCTCCTCAGATTGCCTCTTGCAAATGCTGCATCTGTTGAGAAATGCTGCACAGTCAGAAAAGATACCCACCAGGCCCGAATGGATTTTGCTGGGGCTTGCTGCCACTTCACTGCAAAGCAAGGAGCACAATTTGACATGTTGCAAGCTGAAGGAAAAGCTCCCTGGGCAAAGCAGACCAGGGGAAGGGAGAGAAGAAGAGATGCTGAGAGAGCCTGGGGCTGTGGTGGAAGCACTGTTAGCTCCAATGAACCATGACTGAAGAGGGAAGAGAGGAGCAAACAGATGCTGGGTACAAATACCCTCCCACACACCCCATCAAAACTTTTATCCTACACAAAGCCACCTACATTGCTCCTTTCTGTGATCTTCTGTTGGTCATGAACTGCTCTGTTTGGCCTGGGGTTGCTTTCAAACCTTTTTTCTTTCTCCTTTGTACTTCCTCAGCCCTATGAGGCAGACTTCCTTCCATCCCAGACCCCACCATACATCTCCAGACCTTCTCCTCCCCTTCCCTGCAGCTGCCTGTCCTTGCTTTTATTCTTAGACCTACCCCACAGCTATCTTTGAATACCAGCCTCAGGGACTAGTGTCAGCACCCTTTTCTGTCACCATTGCTGCTGAAGAGATTTGCTTCAGTGTCTGATTCAGGACTTTTTCTCATCTTGCATGGAGAAGAGACCAATTCAGCCTCTGAGAGGACCCTGCAGTACTTAATTACAACCTGCTATTCACAAGGCACAAAAACTGGCGAGTTTGTGCCATTGGGTTGGGGTATAAGACCCTATTTGACTCCCTTCTCAGAAGAGCTAAAGATTTTTTGGCAAGTAGGCCAAAAAAATAGGTTTTAACCCTGCTGTGACCAGAGATAAAACAAGGCCTCCACAGTTGATTTCCACCGGCACCTCTCCAGGGCCGGTAGTTTTCACTGTTTGTGTTTAATTACAGAGCTATGCAGTTGACACTCTGCCATATCCCTCTGTTCACTACAGTGAAGGACACTGCTGGTACATAAAGCTCAGCTCCTAATTAGCACTTGCTTCTGAGCACTGCAGGATTGTAAAAGAGCCATCACTTACAAGGTGGCAGACGACATCCCAGGGCCATGAGCCGCCGGGTGCTACCACAGAGTCAACACCTTCACTGTGGCCTCCTTGCAAGGCACCAGGCACACATCTCCCAAGAGTGGGGATGCATTCCTACAGCCCTCTCCTCCTCTGTTCCCCGACAGATGGAGGCTGCATCTGTACGGCAATACACCAGCAACGCGGGCAGCCAAGAAAAGAGTTGCCAGGCAAATCAGAGCAGTGGGAGGATTTTCACATCCTGTGGCCACCTGGCCTGCTGCATGTGACTCTCCTCCAGCTCTCTCCCTCCAGGGCTCTCAAGCCCTCTTCTCCACCTCTGTGCTTCCCCTTTCCAGGCTTTATCCATTTTTAGGGCAAAGCTATCTCTAACTGTATCTCATAAGCTCATTCCTTACCCTTCCACAGGGGACAACCTCATGGGATAAATCCCCATGTGCAAACAGTGAGCACAGCTGGCTCAGCAGCAGCAAATTCCAATGCTCCATGAAGACATCTGCTTTCTCTGTGCTGAAGGTAACCACATGTCTATGCCGCACTGAGGTGATAAGGGGGGGTTAGGCTCCCTAAGAGAGGCCAGCGTGTGAGACGCAAAGCCCACCAGTATAGCCTTCCATGGGCTGGCCACATCCCATGTGCTCAGCAAGCTGATGACATGCAGTACTGCAAGCGGTACTGGCTCCTGGAGGTGCTGCCAAAGCGATAAAGCTGCAGGAGAATCACCAGATTACTTCAGGGTTCAGCCACCAAAAGCTAAAACTGGGCGAATGCAGTATTTACAGTTAAGGTGCTATTTTTGCACTGTATTTTTAAAAAGAATTGGTAGCACCAAGACCCTGGCTCCATCCCTGGTACCATCTAACCAAACCAAGACAAGAGGGTTTTGTACAAATCTATGCTCTATCCCACCTGGGTGCCAGCTCACGGTGGTCCTCCAGCTTGCAAAAGGCAGAGCCTGGCAGACACTAGCATAGGTTGTCTGTAGCTTGGGCCAGGCTGTGATCGTGTTCCTTTTCCACCCCTGTATGTGCTTAGCTGGGGAAGTATACTTAGAGACTGCAGCCTTTTTGATGGGGAGTTGGGGATGTGTGGAAATCTCAGCTGAATGAAAGACGTGTGTCAGAATTTGTGGAGGGGAAAGGACACCGACAGATAGAGAACATCCAGGCTGTTAGAAGAAGAGCATGCTACACAAAAACTGCTGTGACTCCTGGCCTGGAGATAGAAAGGTGAGGTGATAGAGGTCTGGGGATAGAGGTAGCCCAGAGAGGGGATAATGGCAATTAAGACCCAGTCACCTGGACTGATGGGGCTGATGGTAAAGATGAGAGCAATGACTTGCTGGACTGACTGGAAAGCCTTCCCTTACTATACTGCTCTGCAGACTGGAAGCAGAAATAGGAGAGATGAGGGGCAGGATTTACATGCTTCTTCAGTCCAGCCACGCTAGAGGAAATCGATTGCCTAGCAATCATGCTGCTTGGTGCTGGCTGACACAGGCTACAACCCATGTATCCCACAAGTTCCCAATGCCAGTGAAGAGAACAAAATACAACAGAGCCCTCCACAGTAATCTGTATTTTGGTAGATCTGAGATTATGTTTATCACTGTGGCTGACAGAAGAAAAAAAATGAAAAAGCCCAAACAGCTTTAATAATAGATTTTGGAGGACTTCGAATTGTCGAAGACATTTTCTAGTGACAGTTTGTCTGAATCATATTTGGCACTGGTAATATACCACATCTCCTGTCATTCTTTTAATTACTTTAGAGCCTTTTAAAAGAGTGTTTTAAAAATTAATTAAGAACACCTCTGCTTTCAGATCAAGCATGAGAAAATAAAATATTCCCAGCTGTTGCATTTTAAGTGGCAGATTGTCCTGGTGCTGCAGATAAGCTTTCTGAACAAACTGCATGCCAACACCAGAACAATCCCCAAAGATAACTTAATTTTGTATCTATTTAAGGGTTTGGGAAGGAAAGTGTAACATATTTGAATTTAAGGAGACAAAGGACCTCAGTTAACTAATTATGTTACCAGAAGTCTGCATGAAATGGATTGGTTCCACTCGTTGCTGATTAAAGCTTGAAAAGAAAAGAAAGCTACGGTAGAGCTGACTGTAGCCTAAGGTAGAAATCACTTGCAGAAGATTTCTTGTGTGCAAAACCAGAGGATATGAACTCTTTGGAAGGCAGTAGAAATATCAATAATTTAGGATTTATGTTAGAGCTGAACAATATTTTTTGAGCTACTTATTTGATGAATTTACTTCTCTGCCCAGCATCTGAATACTTCTGTGGTGTCTGGCAGTCATATTCAAGAAATTTATTCAGGTGCAGATTTTGCGGTTGGTGGAATAGTGTTCTCTCCTCTACACTTGAGCTGTTTTCTTGGTTATAAGTGGTCAGCAACATCCTGGCAGGGTGGGTGTGAGTGAATCTAGGGAATGTACTGAAATTCAGTGTGGATATATGAACAAGTAAACATGGTTATTTGCTGCAAATGCATTCCTGCACATCCAGAAAGTGTGTGTGTGTTATGGGGACCTGCAAAAGGCCTAGCTAGGATCTCAAACAGCAGCATCTGACCCACTGATTCGGCCTTATTCCATCTCATACGTGGATGCAGCTACAGGACTGATTGCAGCAAGGGTGAAGAGGGGAAACCTGGAGGTTCACTGGGTGAACGGCTTCAGTCCTGACACTCTCAGTGCTGTTGTGCAGGGGCAGGGTGTGAAAACACAGCAGCAGGGGAGGCAGCAAATGCTGCAAATGTTTTCAGAGAGGAAATGTTTTCGAGCACCTCCCAACACACCTCCAGCAGCTGCTGTGAGCTGCCTGCCCACCAGGAACACCCCTTGGGGAAAGGTGCGTCTGAGTCTCTTGGGTCATGCAAATCAAACCAGGCTAGCCAAGCATGTTTCAAACTATATGGGATTCAACCCAGAGGCTAAAGGTATTGCCAGCCAGCTGCAGTGCAGGGTCAGGTTGTCACTGCAGCACTGGGTTAGCTGAGCAGTTGCTGTATCCTCGCTGCTCTTGGGAGCCCACACACAAGCAGAGGAGAGAGAAAGCAAACAGAAGGACTCCTCCAATATTGGCATGCCTGCTGCAGAGCATGATAGATCAGAGCTGGCTGATGGTGGGCAGCCCGTGCGGGAAGTGTTTCCCTTTCCCTTCTGTAAAAAGAAAAAATAAATAATAGTGAGCAGGACCTGGAGCTCCAGCTCACCAGTGCTGTCCATTAAACACAGGGATGGGACAGGTCACCTGGTGCATGTAGCACATGGCCTCTCATCCTTTCCACCAGTGGGTTAACTCTAAGTGTTTTTTCCTCCTCCTCTCCTCTCCTCTCCTCTCCTCTCCTCTCCTCTCC
>VXAL01007842.1:2577-46288 GCA_013399475.1 Chauna torquata | reverse complement strand
CCTTCCCTTTCCTTCCCTTCCCTTTCCCTTTCCCTTTCCCTTTCCCTTTTCTCCTGAAGGAGGAAGCTAAACAACTGGGTTAAATTTACATCTGTCCTCAACCCCTCTGACCAGCAAGCCTGCTTTATATCCCTGCTGAAGACTTAGATGAAATAAACTGCAGATTAAATCCATGGCCACTAGCTTTCAAATAGTCTATTTGCAAAGGTAATACATTAGCTCACTGAAAAGGTACAGATGCAATTTTTTTCTTCTGATCCTCTTAGCCAAGGCTGCCTCCCCTCTCGTGCAAGTGGGGAACATATTAGGATTGCAGCTTCCAAAATATGTTTAATTCTTGCCCAAGAACCGCTCAGCAAATGGGGAGAGGAGGAAAAAGAATTGTATCACTTTTCTCTTTCTAAAGGCAGAATGCTCCTGTCTCCTGTGCTCAACCTGTTCACTGTCATTTACTCTGTGAAGAGCAAAAGAGCAACTAGGCAAATACAAAACTCTGTCTTGACAATATCTCCCAGCTAGCTAATCTCTTGCTTAAGTTAGTGGGAATAGTTGGTGTGCCCGTGGTTGATGGGCATACGCGGTTTTACTGCTTTCACATAAAAGGCTCCCTTCCACCCAAAGCGGCATGGTCTAGATCTGATTGTGATGGGATTCAAGATGCCCTTCTTTCCTGAGCTACTTTTGAAGCTGGCCCTGCTTTCAGTGAGAGGCTGGACCAGAGATCCCTTCCTGCATAAGACTTGGAATTCTTTTTTTTTTTTTTAAAGTGTTTTTCAAAACTAGATTTTCAATGCTGCAAGGCTATTCCTTCAAAATTTCTCTATAGTGCAAGGAGAACTGAAGAGTATTTAAGCTATCTTACCCCACAGTCTTTCCTTCTGCGTAACCCGCTTCCCACTCTTGTACTGTTGTTTTAACTTACCAGAAGCTGGGGACATTCACTTAACAGCGAGTTCAGTTTAGAGGTTCAGAGCCATCAGTAAAATAACATCCACTTTTTTGCCCAGCTTGAATGGGCAGGTTGATGAATAACTTGGGGTGATTCCCTGCTAAGGCACTGTGCTAGCCATAGCTTAGCTGCTGCATACCTGGTCCCTTTGCCTTGAATGGCGGCATGCATGCAGCTGGACACAGGTTCCTCTGGGGGCACAACTAGTGACTCTTAACTGTGCTCAGATGTCCAAAAGTTCAATTAAAACAGTCCGCTCCTTGAAGCACAGGCCCTCCATTCAAATGTGCCACCGAAGACGTCTGTGCAGCCACTTCTCCCACGGGGTTTCCCTTCAAACCAGAAACCTGTACCTGTGGCACTAACGGAGAGAGGAAAGCAGATCCCATCGCTGCTGGTACTGAGGTTCCCTGGTTAGATTTGGCTGTGCAGTGTTTCGATGGCCAGATGGAGCAGGATCTACTAAGCACTTCTCAGGCCCACGTCTTCACAGTGTATAAATTACAAACCTTCAGGTCTCCTCATTTCTTAGGTTTGTGGTAGCACAACTCGCCCAGCACGCATGTAAGGTTTTCCCTTCACAATCTGTAATCAAAAGCTCACTGCCTGTGTCACTCCTAGTCTCATTAAAAATGGCAATTACTTATTAATCTCTAATTGGCAGCAAATAGCAAGGAAAATAAACAGAATGACTTAGTTATATTGCTTGTTTATCAACAAATGTTTTGAGGAGAGCCACAAATAACTCTACCCCTGCCACTGAATCTAAACCCTTTCATGACATCACCGGAGAGCTCTGCCTGTTCTGCTGCTGGCTACACGGTGTTTGTGAAACAAATATGTTCAGGTTTAGCTAGTATCACTGCAGCAACACTCTCAGTCAGCTGGGATGCTGATGAGAAAAGGAGGCAATAATTTACAGAAAGAGACGAGTATTTCTGATCAAAAGCATCCATGCTATCCTTGTAGCTGCTGCACTCTTACCTGAAGGCTTGATTGATGCAGTTTGGAGTCACGTCAGTTAACTTTAACTAATTGCTATATAGAGAGAGTGCTTGAAGGTCTATTGCTGGAAATGTTAATAACAGCTCAAGATAGAGTCATCTTGCTTATCTTCTTTCTTTTTTTTTTTAATTTGTTTAGTGCTGTTGCTCTTTGCAAGCCTTCCCCTGCATGACCTTGGCTCACAGAATGAACAAGGTTAAAGGAAATAAATGAGAGGTTCTTTGAAAGTTATTGGGAGAATTGATCTCGGAAACTGCTGGAGATTTCCTGGTTGTCATAAAGCATCCAGAAACATCTCTGGAGAGGCTCTTACCCTGCTGTGGTTTCCACAGATTGACTCACATGATCCCATGTGGGCTCAGATGAAATGCAGTCGGCTTGAATTCTGCGGTGATACATCTACAAGCTGAGGAAGAGTGCTGTGTCAGTGGGGTCTGTACTGCTTCAGCAGATGCACAGTTCTGGAGGCCCAGGGCAGGACAATATTAAACACAGGCAAAATTTTTTCAGGGCATCTAAGAGATCTAGGACCTCAGCTCTCATCACAGTACAAGGATTTGAGCGTTCACAGTGCACGAATTGCCTCGAAATTGCAACTCCTGCTTTGCTTATGGGTCAGAGGATGAACAAGTCACAGGGCCAGACTTTCCATTGGCACTATCTTGCTCTGAGCCTCCTCCACTTGCAAAGAAGAGGATGCCAAGTGGGATGGGATGGGATGGAATGGGATGGGATGGGATTTTCCAGTTGCTGAGTGTCATCCTAACTTGACTGCTCCGGGGCCAAGGGGAAAACCCCAGGCTGGGTAATGAGCCCTTTTACGTAATAACCTGCTCTGTTCTGGCAGGCGCTGTATGAAAGGTTTAAGGGTCACCCAAAGGCTGTGTCCGTAATGGCACATCTATACATTATTACAGGTTTTGGGAGAAATATTTCTTCCAAATCCTCTTTGGTTTGAAATGCAGAGACGGTAACTGATTCATGGTTACAGCCTAGAGAGGCTGGTTTTGGCTGGAGTTCTTGTGCTTTCTAAGGACCAGATGAAAACTTGCTGAATCACATTTGGCCAGACAGGGATAAGACCACAGCATAGAAGACGGGGACAGGTCTCTGTGCTGATGATCTGGAGTTGTCAAGGGGGGAAATGCTGCCTCTGTCCTCCCACTGTTGTGTAGTCTCTCTCTTGCTGCATGAAATCTTAAGTCTCTGTTGAAACTGGAGCACAGCAGCACAATGCTCTCACCCATTTTAATGGAGATTCACTTACCATCGATTAACCGTTCAGAACTGCTTTGATTTCAGGTAGATGTCACTTTGTTAAGCACTTGTGAGTGTCAGACTGATTTAGCTATGCTGCTCATTTATATCTTTCTTTGAAGCATAATTTAAAACACTAGACAGACCCTTTAGAGGACCCTCTGTGGAAACTCTGGATAAATGACAGGAGTCAGACTGCAAGGTAAGGATTACTGCCTGGCAGGAAGCTGAGCATCTCCTGTGAGTCACTCTGTGTGCTGAACTGTGGAGGTTTCAGCCTGGCAAGCAGGAAAGGCCAGCCTGCATGTGAGTCACTGGCCCCAGTGCTGGATTTACAATCCCACCTCACAGGTGCCAGTACCAGCAACTCCCCTGAGAGCCTGCGCAAAGCTTTTCCCTTAGCAGTAGCTTACACTCAAGTCTCAGACAGGTGTGCCTGATGTCCTTTAGCAGACCAGTACTTAGCTCAAGGAGGGTAGGACCAAATACCTACTTGGAAAAAATAGGTGGGAACAGCCCTACCTGAATGTTCCCCTGGTTGGCTGCTTTCCACTTGTCCCCAGTGTTTGGCTGCAGTTCCACCACTGCTGGACTCTGCTTGGCTCTTACTACCTGCCCAAGGCTCCTAGTGGATCTCTGAGTAGTTTTTGACCAGAATTCATCAGAAAACCTACTGGACACAAACAATTTGCTCTGGTAGGAGAAAAGAACTTAAGTTTGATGTGTTAAAAGTGTTAACAGTTATAAAGAGGATGGCACCTCCCTCCCCAGCACTGCTCACCCCAAGAAACATGAATCATTAGTCACCTAGCTTTAGTACTGCTTCAAATAAAATGTGGTCTTCATTTACGTATCCACTGAGAAATGGTTTTGCTTATTCCCATCTCAATTTAATTTGCACTATATATACATGTTGGACCCCTCACCATTAACTTGCATCTGCATCTGAATAGAAAACGAGCTGTTTCCTTAGCTTGCCAGCTGACACATCTCCTGTTTCAGGCACAGCCAGCCTTCCACACCCTTTGTTCAAGAAATACACTGCACATCCTGAAAACATGTTTTGTAATAATAACTGCCATGAGTTTATATGGCAGCACTGTTCTGTCTTGCAAGAACTTTTTCTGCATGTGACACATTTATAATCTCACTTTTTGGAAGAGAAAAGCAAGCAGGGAGAGGTAAAAACCCTTACCACAACCGTTAGGCAACATGGAGACTAGCAAGACTTTCATTCCTGGGATCTGAACCATCTTATGGGAATAAGCTTTGAGGAGAAGGTCTGTCCCTCTTTTCCCTGCATTCCTTCCCAAGTCTGCAGCATGGTTCCTCAGAGGAGCTGGTCATTATTGCACAGGGCTTCTGAACCTGGACTGGGAGTACCAACAACCAGCAAACACACCAGAGTTTGTCTGTGCCTTGAAAAGCATGCCTGCTGAAAGCATGTGACAACTGCTTTGGTCATTGCTCTGAACATTGGGCAGGATTTCTCTTGGTAATCTCCTTTCCAGTGCAGTCTTTTCAGATATGCTGTGTGCACAGGCCCCCGACGCAGTACTCTGCGCCACGTGAGGTGGGGGGCTTCATCTGCTCCATCAGGAGAGCTTTTTCCTCTTCCTCCCTGAGGATGACTTTTCTTCTTGCTTTTCCTCATTTCCTTGTCTCCTGAGTCCCAAGCTGCCATCAATACTTTGAAAAGCTTACACAAAATGGACCAGCTTATTTGAAAAATGCCACTTAGAGAGTTTTCTGCCTCCACATTTGTTTCTTCTGTCGTCACACGAGTCCTTGTCTGGGTGCTTCATTAATTCTCTTAGGCAGGCAGAATTTCCATTTTATTAGCCGGAAAAATGCTGCTTCAGCCAAGATTTCCACAATGATGATTAACACAACAAAAACAACAAGCCTTCAGATTTTATAGCAACACATTAGTAAATCCATTTTCTGTAGGGTGGAAGAAGATATTATGCAAGAGGGCAAAAATCCCTTTGAAATCTCCTTGGTGGACACATAATCTACTTGGTAAGCTAATTAAAAATCAGCACTTATAAGATATGTGTCAGCCTCCAAAAATACTAAGTACCTAATCAGAGGTTTTTGCAGTGAATTGCAACAAAGGCCATGTGTTTCTATTCCCTGCTCAGGCAAGGCAGGTGAGCTGAGCACCGAAGGAGATGATGTGGATACAAGCATGTGCTGCCTTCTCCAGAAGAGGAGGGCAGGGGCTGTTCATCTCTGCATCCCACCATATGGGCACAGGCACAGGGTGGGTGTGGATAACCCTCCCCCTCCCCTGTAAAGCTGCACACAGCTGAGCAACCGCTTGGGGTCAGGGCATCTGGGAAGCAGAGTGCCACTCGCTTTGGCAGGAGAGCTGAGCCAGAAAGCCCTAGTAGGGTTGCCTGGGAAAGCTGCAAGAGAGTTGCTAGCTTTGTGCTGATAGATGGTGCTCACGTTTCCCAGCTTGAGCCATGTACAAGCTATACAAGCTATGCGTGCAACATGCGCTAGCTGTCTGGCCTCCAGCTATGGAAAACAGAGGAACTGGTTACGTCTTCCCTGGGTATGTCACACTGTCTGAAGGCATAGCGTTGGGAGGAGGAGGAAAAGGAGGGGTCTGGCTATGAAATCATACGGTACTCTCCATGCAAAGACAAGGAAAGAACAGATGCTGCCCATAAAAACTGCCCAGGAATGCATTTTCATGGCCTTTTTGGCCAAACCGAAGGGGGACTGTTCAGCAATTTTTATACAGTGAGCAGAAATACTGGTATTTTTAGCATTAAATCAGCAGGCTCAAAAAAGAATGAGTGTTTGTTCTGAGCTCTAGCAAGGGAGAAACTGTGACAGGATTTGGTAGAGCTGACCAGGCATATGTGGGGAAAAAAGAGCAGGAATCTTTTACAGCAACCCTAGAAGAAGAACACCACACTTCTGAGAGATGCCACGGTCTGGCAGGCCAAGGTCAGCATTATTCTGATACTGGACTGCTCTTGAGACCTCCCTTCCATATTGAATAGACAAGCTGCATGTTGTGCTGCTGTTGAAAGTGGAGGGGTTTTAAATTAAATGACCTAGTTCTGCACAAACAAATTCACAGCAAACAAAAGAGAAATATGTTGTATTCCACCATCTTTCAGTCACTGCAGGTGTCAAAGGAAAAGACTAGAAATGAGAGCATGTCCAACTTCGGAAAACTCTTCCCATAGGAAATCCTCACATTTCATATCTATCAAATTATCAAAAACCGGATCCAAAGAAAGACACTTCTTCCACCGACCTTGAATTTTAGACTCATTTGCACCAGATATGTTGAAACTTATTGAAAGACATTCCATTCAAAGGAAAAAAAAACCCACAGTTACTTGTTCCTTCCACGGTTTGCTTTGCTTCAACTTGAAGCTACTTGCTCACTTTTTCTGTAGATATTGGGAAGGGAAATACCATCTTGTCATGACATATCATGGCACTTCATCTCCAGAACAAACATCCTGTCCATGCCACTGTAACCATAATACATCAAGCTCTGGCAATGTGTAAATTTTCTGGAAAAAAATCTATCATTTTCTTCCCCTCTCTGGGGAAGAATGCAGATTAGTTTGAGTTCAAGATTAGCATCAGTTATAAAACACATCTGTCCACAAGGGAGATGGAGATCATCTTTCTTCTTCATTTCAGATAACAGTAGGGACCATTAGGACACCTTGCGCTTTCTTTCGATAGTTTTTTTTTTTTCCTTCTCTTTGCTGATTTAAACTCCTTGTGTCAATAGGCTGCACTGCTCATGGTCAGTGAGAAAGCAGTGGAGCAGGGCTTGCTAGGAGCCCTGGGCTCCTGTGTTTTGAACTGCTAATGAGTTCAAATGAAAATGAACATCTGCTGCTGAAATGCTTTCCCATTATTTTTTGAAATACATTTTCATTTCAAGAGGTTCCAAGCAACCATCCTTTTTTAACTGGAACGCACGAAATATTTCTGAAGACATCTGGAAACTGGCAAGACAATACAAAAGTAAGAACACATTTAAGAATCACTAATCATTTATAATTAACTACAGTTGCCATTGTGTACAAAGATCCAATACTAGTTAAAAAAGACACACACCTAGTCTTTTAACTAAATCATCTCTGTAAATATGCAAAGCTTGGAAGTAAGTTGGCTATACCTCACTTACATTTTGTGCATTAAGAATACCTAGCTGCTTGTGGGAAGCAGGTCAATCCACCTGCTCCAGAGAAGTGCAAGGTTTTGCAAAGCACTCAGAGATAGGGCAAAACTTGGGACTCGGAGTTCCACCTTGATCACCTCACTGGTACAGTCTCTAAGGTGCTAGAAGAAAGGTGGAACCTGACTCAGGTCTATCAGAAAGAGCTTGTCACATTTTCTGGAATTTAATTTCTTTCTGTACAATATATCTAAAATTCTGAAAAATTTATTTCTCAAATGAAAAGTCCGTACCTGGTGTTAGCTTTCAACCAGTCACAGGACCAGATGGAACACGCTTACATTACCAATGAAATGTCACCATTTAAAAAAAAAACCAACAACAATGATGATAATTTGGAAAAGAGGCTACCATCAATTCAACCGGTTCCTTCCAGAGAAGCCCACTGGCATCTCTTAATCTCTCCTGTGAGTAGTGGACAAGCGCTAACAGCAATAAACCAAGGACTAGAAGTATAGAGAAGTAATTAATAAACGCGTGGCTGCATCTTTCCTGTATCAGCAGGGAAAATAAAGAATGTCATGAACTTTATATGTTGTGGGTAGGCATGGGAAACCACACAAAACACAGCGTGTGTGGAATTCCATGTTTTGTGTTCAGTAGCAATTAGTGGAAAAAACAGTATCTGGTCCATTTAAAAGGCCTTTTGGCATATCTCACCTCCTCCCTGTTCTATGAGCCCAGAGATGTAACTATCTTTATGTCCTCTTTGATTACTCCCCAACATTCTTTCCAGGGAGATTTTCACCCAAACTTTCCCTGTAAGAACTCCTATTGCTTGGGATGCCCATTCCAGGCTGGTTCCTATCCCAGAAAATAAGAGAGCCCAAAAAATCTCTGCATTTGTGTACTGAGCCCCTTCAGACAAGCCAACTTCCTCAGCCATCTTCCTGCATTCTCCAGTCAGACTAGTCCCTGCTCACCCCTCCATTTAATTTAATCAGCAACAGCCCAAGCTCATTGGAGCCAAGCTTGGTGTTTCTCCTGCTTACCAAGTCAAAAATAGCACTGCCTTTGATGGGCTATTAACTTCTTGGGAAAGAAACCTGTCAGCTCCCGCATCCCCTTATCATCATTTTTTTTCCTTCCCAAATCTAGGACAGTCACATCTTCCACCACACCTAGCAGGACTCATGTCCTGAATAACAGCACAAAACTGCATTTTCCAGAGCAGAACTGAGAGCATCGCCGTGGATATGGGATCTAGCAAAGCTAATGCAAAGTTAAAAAAAAAATGTTGGTACCTCTGGTAAAATTCTGTGGATGGCAATGACAGGGGCCATGTCTGGATGTGGGTGGTCTGTAGTCAGTACTGTAGATAGAAATGAAGCAGAGCAGAAGAGCATAAGGCAAACTCCAATCTGTCGAACGGGTCTGCAATGGCAACGAACACTGCTGACTCAGCTGTCCCCTGACATATGCTGCTTGCAGATGGCTTGTGGCTCCCTCTTGCTCCTGAGAGGGAGGGGAGGGTTATTTTCCCTTTACCATCAGCTTGTCCAGGGCTGGACAGGGGGTCCTTCACCATCCAACCCCTGGCTGGCGCAAGGAGCTGGTTTGCAGCCCAGTGTTTCCCCCTGCTAACACCAGCTGGGGCTAAACTTGCAAAGATTGGCTATGGAGTGTGCTAGTTCACAGCAATTGCAGACGTGCTGGTGGGAGGGGGTCTCTGCAGCTCTCCAGCCCAACCTCTTGCTGAGACTGGTGCTACGCCCAGCACTAGGTCAGGTTGGTTGCCTCTTTGCCTTGGAAACCTCCAAGGACACAAATCAATCACATGACTTAAGCCCACACACAGACGCTTTGCTGCTTGGCTCTAGAGAGGAGAAAGGACTAGATAAAACCTTTCTGTAGAGATACCGCAGTAATCCACCACGGAGCACAAGTCCCCCACTATTATGTGTCATAACAGAACCCCATGGGGAAAAAATTACAGCTGTTTTTTATCTTCCTGGAAACCTGTGGTCTCATCTGCTCAAGAACTTCTTCATTCTTGCCATGGCTAGTGCCTGCTTATCACAGGCAAGGAGGCATCACAGCAAGTCAGTCTCTGCGCCGGTTTGCAAGTGGCGGAGAGCAGCGAGTTTCTCAGCAGTCTCACAGAGGGGTCTAGAAAGGCTCATTTAAATATGCAGATCATGCACGGAAAGGGATGGCTGGAAACCTAGCTAGGTGAACAACACTTAAAAGGGAGCAGCCATTGTAATTAGCCTGACAGCAA
Organism: Chauna torquata; assembly: GCA_013399475.1. Classification (NCBI taxonomy): domain Eukaryota; kingdom Metazoa; phylum Chordata; class Aves; order Anseriformes; family Anhimidae; genus Chauna; species Chauna torquata. The sequence goes on along the minus strand of VXAL01007842.1, from coordinate 36,631 downwards.
AACGCAAGTGCTTGCTGAAAGCTCAGGGTTTGCGGTAGTTCAATTGATTTGCTGTGCAGGGGCAGTGACTGTGGCGTAGTGACCCTTGTCACGTATTACCAGCTCTGCCAGGCACCTCCATGCTGCCTTCCTGCCCAAAAGGATAAAAATAGCTGACAGCCACATATTCTTTTTGTGCTTACAAGAAGCATGGAGACCCAAAACTTGTGCCCCACACCGGCTGGGGTCAGCCATCTTCTTTTAAAAGGCAAATTAATTGCCAGTGAAGAATGCAAAAGGTTTGTGCCAACTCTGGACTAAATCATCATTTGGAGCAGAAAAGGACAGTGTAATCCCACAATGGTTCTTGGTATTAGCATGAGAAACAATCTCTGCTTTCTTTGACTTAGTTTATTCACTTGTCATTTGAGACTATCCAACTAGCTGCAAATTGCACCAAGACCCAAGCTCTTTAAAAAAAAATAAAAAATCTTGATCTAAAGAAGCCAGAACACCAGCAGGGTATCATGGTCTAGAAGGTGCAAGACTCTTTTCCTGTAAGAGCTTGATTTTCTAAGGAGGTTCCCCTCCAACCTCTGTCATACCAGTCCACGTGTACATGGGCACATTTTTCAGACGACTACAAGTATACCTCCTTTTGAAGCTGTCTTGGCTTGCAATAAGGACCATTTCAGTCAAAGCTCATGATGTTTCCATTTGGCAAAGTTACTTCAGTGTCTCAACAGCCTGTGGTAGTCTCCCTAAGCACCCAGGTCCCTACAAACCCAGCCTCCAAACTGACACTGTGCATCAGTTTTCCCACTTGAATAAGGAAGATGGCACATTATGACAAATACAATCTGAACAAAATGTCAGGATAAGAGAGAAGAATGGGAACATGAGCAAATCAATCCACAACTCTCTTGTGTGCATATAGTTCAATTTTTTCAGAGGGAGAGAGAGAGAATTCTCCCTACCTCCCTACCCCCAAAGGACGTATTTCGGTTAAGTCCCTTCATATTGTAAATGCAATATTCCATTTGAAAAAGATTGACTTTTTTTGTAACTGTTAACAAACAATTCCTTCTGGAATCCTGTAATGTCACATAAAAGACTGGGGAAAACAGCTCCTGTAATACGGAAAATCAAGGAAAACTCCATTTCAACAATTTCCTCTTATGATACGCACGTCCTAGAAAGCCTCTGAAGTGCATTAAATTCAAGTTGAGCTGTAATCTCCCACGTTATCATAATCTTTCTTCTGGAAACCAAGCAAGATGAAAAAACAGCCGGGGTGCACAGAAAGATAAGCTACAGGAAAATGGGGTATATGCTCACAACATCTGCAAGCTCTTGGAGACTCCATGTGGTTTGCAGCCAAGCCCATCAGCTAGGTCTAAGTATTTTAGCCTGCGCTTTTTGTCACATCAGAGCACAGCAAAATTTGATTTGCCTTGGCTGGCCAAGGTAGAAGGTATTAGGTCGAAGGCAAAAGTAGTGTAAGTCAGTGTGTGTTTTGAAATATGGGGCACTGCTGCTCCAAATTTCCCTTGAGCAGCAGGAGAAAGGACGGGAGTGCAGAGGACAGAGTCCTGCCCTGCCTGGAGAAGTGCTGGGTTGGTGCCAGACCTTTTTGGCAAATATGGGAGCATCCTGAAGCAATGGTCCAATCCCATCTACTGACAAACCAACCCTCTTTGCAAAGTTCAGTACACATCTCTGTCATTATAGTCCTGCAACTTCACCTGTGGTTCAGAGCTCAGAGCATTAACATCACTGCTTTGACTCTTTGCTAGAACAGAGTTCAGAATGCCCTTTCTGCCGCATTTTGCTCCCATGGACAAGAGATCTTCATAGCCATTGGTGGAGAAAGACATTGAGATATTGGAAATCCTGAATTTGCTCTTCCATGATGTGTGGACACATCTTCCCAGCTTACTGTAACCGTGAATTGGGCTGACATCACAGAACAATAAATGCAAAGGGGGCATCCATGCTCTTGCTTATCCCATCTGTGAGCTCAAACTGGTCTGAGGTCCATGGGGTGAGCGGAGTTGGATTTCTCAAGGAAAGATTGCATGCATTTCTAGTGCTGCAGAAGAAATTGCTGTTAGACTTGCCTCAGCTCATCACTCAGACCTGTGCCCAAGTGAGATTTAAGGTTTTTTTTCACCTCACTTACTCACTTTGTTGGAGACGGGGCCATTTTCCATGGACTAACAAACAGTGCAGGGAACTGACAGCTCAGAGAGCAATAGGGACCATTACCCTTGTGAAATGCTAATCATCTGCGACTCGTCAAAGATGTTATTTCTGTAAGTAGCTGGAAGTAACTCCCAAAAAGCACCTTGATTTATTTTTCCCCTTGATTTGAATGGGTGATGCTGCTCTGATTGGACTTCTTTGGATCATTTGTAGAAAATATATGTTCTTTACTCCAGATACTCCTATCCATCTCCCGTGTCTGAGACTCCCCATATTTTCAGGTGCTCTCAGCTTCTGTGCTCAGTTATCACAGGACAAAGGGCTGTGAGGCTGACTAGCTCAGTGCCCGCGTCTGGGTGGCACGGACAGTGCTTCATCCCACACTGCACATCGACAAGGCTTGTGTTGCACCTGCATTTTTCTTGTCCAAGACAGATCAAGTTGGCAAGGGTATGGACCAATGCTAACTCTCTGAAAATCCCCTGCCGTTCCTCCCTTTTGTCTTCCACCCCACAGTGCAAAACTCCGTGCTGAATGATGAGTCTCTGATCCACCCCAAACACTTGCCAAGATGAAGAAGGAAAATGTTTGAGCTGGTGCCACAATACAGCTTATTAGTCATTACTGATCTTGGCACAAAAGCTGCTGTGATCAGTTTTGGTGATGATACAAAGTTAAAGGCTTCTGCGAGACGAAGGATGGAAAGCAGAAAGGTCATGATAACTTCGAAGCTTGGAGAGAGAAGAAAAACTGGGAGGAAAAAAAGTTCTGTTGCGCAAAATGCAAGGCTGTTTTCAGGCATTAACGCACGTATTAACGCACAGCTACTATGGGAAGGGAGCTCAGTGACTGGAGGCAGCAGGGAAGGGAGGTGTGGCTGCGTGAGTCAGACGCACCCATTCAGTGCAGGTATGAATAGGTGAATGGATCAAGCTAGCTTTTTTCTGTACACACCTACTAGTATCCCGGCACACAGGTAACATTGCTTACAGCCCTCATCAGGCATCTGGTAAAGAGCAAATCACTGGGATGCATGGGGGCAGAACGGCCACTGCACAAAGGGGACAAGAAGAATTTGGTGCATGCAGCCTAGCCAAACAGAGGTGAGGGGAAACTGCCGTCACTGTCTACATTTAGTCTAGAAAGTACCAGCTCAGGGAGGAGTGCAGTTTTGGGAAAGCCTTTCAGCGTGTGCAGGGAACAGAGGGAGACTGTTCAGTGTTCAGCAGTGCCTGAGCAATTTACAAGTGGCAGAACACAATGATTTTCCCAGCAACAGCTGGGCCTTGAGTGGATGGCTATGTTTCTCTGTGTGGCATGGTCCTCGCCTGCATTGCCTTATTCCATCCCTCTGACCCACAACATGATGCACACTGGTGGGAAGGGTCTTTGGAGACCTCCAGGGACAGAGATTCTTCACTTGGCTGGGTGGCTGCACCACCCTGGGGCAGGGTTTCTCCTGTTGCCAAGCCTGAATCTCCAGCACCACAGTTTCTGGCTGTTACCCTTCTTATAATGTTTGTCACAACCATCCTCTCTGTTAATTCCCTTCAAGCATCTGTAGCTGCTCCTAGGGCTGGACTCCACAGGATCATAAAGGAATAAGGGTAGAGATAACCACACACTGGATAACCCAACACCAAGAGGAACCTGTAGAATTACCGTATGGGTGCTGACACTAAGCACAGCAGAAGAAATGCATGATGCCAGCAATTTTATTAAAAAAGCATGCTGAAAATGAGAAATTGTGCTCAAAGGTTATGAATTTTCATTTCTTTATCCTTTTGCAGAATTCAAAACAACAACAACAACAAAAAATCACAATTTTCAAATTTCCCAGATAGCACATCTTCAAGAGTATGAATCATCATTTTATCCATTTTTGACTCCTGAAAAACTTTGGTCTTTTTCCCCCATCTTCAGGTTTGAAAGTTTAGGAGGTTTGTTTGTGGTTTTTGTTGTTGTTGTATTTTTTGGGGGTCTTTTTGCTTGCTTGCTATCTTCTTTGACTTATCAAGCAGCAGAAAGCAGCTAAGTTGCATTTTCTTCTCATCTCTAATTTTTCAAAAGTTGAGGATATTGTGAAAGCTTGCAGATCCTATCTCATGTTAGAAGATCATCTATCTTCTAACATTCAGCAGGAAGTTGTCAGATGTTGACAACTTTCAAAAGCAAAACTGAAACAGCAACATTCATTTCAATTCCAAACTTTTTTTTTGGCAATTATTTTGTCTCAAACGAGTCTACCTTTTGAAAAGGCTCTTTTCAATCTAAACTCCATAGTCCAAAGAGGTTGCCATTTGAGTCTATCACCTTTGGTGTCAAACCCAGTTAACCCTGAAGTAGCTACAAAAGAACTAGATCATTACAAACAGGAAGAAAAAATTGCTCTGCCTATTATTAGCACACATACTTTGTCAGCAAAAAAGCCACAAGCAAGGATCAGAGCCTGTAGTAGTCATCTTTTTTAGAGCCAGCAGGCATGCAAGGACTAGCATGAGGCTGGAATCCAAAAAACAGGCCAGCTGAAACCTGCTTTGCCTCATCTCAGGATGGACTGGCTTGGCAGAGCCACCCTTGATTCAGTCACTGAGTCATAGAGTAGCTGAAACCAAGCACAGCAGAAACACGTTAATAAATAAGATGTATTGTCTTCTAATTATCCCATCTCATAAATCATTCCTGCCAGAGTTTCAGGCTGGAACAGAGAAAGGGAAGCCAAAAGTGACTTTGGTGGCCAACTTGCTGGCCCTATGGAGACAAGACCATTTGTGCAAATAACTACTTCAACACCCCGGTCTCTGCAGTATAGGGGCTGTTATAGCTGAGCTAATGAAGCACTTGGGTCTAAAGGTACCCTGTCACTGCTGTAACACTGGCCACAGCCACGAATGCATGCATTTATGGTGCTGAGTATTGAGGATATTCCTCCACTACTAGTACAGGATGCCTCCATTCCCTGGTTTCCAGCAGTAACTAGCGCAGAGGCCAGACTTGCATCCTTTCACCTGCAAAGAAAATGAAACAGATAGCACCTGGAAATCTGCCACATGGAAAGGGCTAGGGGAACAAACTGTACTGCCAGGGACAACAGGAGAAAAGAACAGCAGAAACTGTGTGCTCAGGCATCTTCACTAAGCTGTAGAAGTCTTACAGATTTTGAGGAAAACAAATTCTTGCACTAAGCTGTAACCTTTTCTTTCACCTTAAAAAAAAAAAAAAAAGCAGACTTTAAGGAAAGCCAAGGCACTTTCATCATGTTTAAAGCTGACTGTTTTGTTTTGTTTTGTTTTGTTTTTTAATTACATCATTTATGGTTTGCAAGAACTAGGAGCTAAATCAGTGGTGTTTGGGTCCGCCTAACTTCTGCATGGGCAATGGTTTTGTGCAACACCCCCCAGCTACCTGTGCCTCATGTATTTCTTCTTCCATTTCTCTGCCTGATTTCAACCGCAGACCCAGGCTCCCATGTTGTGCTGCTTCTAGTGAAGAGGGCTTTCCATTAGTGCTAGTGACTATGGCCAGAAGCTGTTTCCATCACATAATACAACTTGCTTCAGTGAATGACGGATTACAGGCTGGAGCTTCCCAGCAAGCCCAATCATTTCCAAATGCCCAATCTCTAGATTTGACCCCAACATTACAGGATGAAGGCTTCTGCATTGCTGGTGGTGTTGTGTTCTGTCTTTTCTCTTCTACAGGAATCACGAGGTGGATTATGCTTCTTTAGACTCATTGTAAAAACAAGGTGAAAATTTCCTATTAATTAAATTACCTAGTAATACTGTAAGCCTTTCCAGCTGCTGGGGAAAAAAAAAAAAAGAGGAGAAGAAGTAAATGCTAGCACAAATACACTGAGGTGACATATGGTGTTTTCAACTGAATACACAGAGGGAATTCTCTTATTATTTATCATTGCACAGCTCCTCAGGACTAGAATGCTTTTGGTTTCTTAATAAAACAAAGACTATGACCTATCACTTTTGAAAGCCCTTCCTATACTTCTTCAGCTCACTCACAATAAATACTTGCTACAGGTAAGTACTAACAAGAAACAAATGAAGAAACAGCATGCAGATAGTGGACAACCAGCAGATCATCAGTTCAAGGCATAATAACTGGAAGGTGTTTGGAAGACAACTCACCACAAAGTGTTCTCATCTCTTTCTCTCTCTCTCTCTCTCTCTCTCTCTCTCTTTTTTCATTAATAGTGCAGGAGTGGGGAGAAAATGGAAAAGGAACTGGAGGGGAAGGAAAGAAAGAAGGAAGGAAAGAGAAATGTTATTTTGAAAATGATGATAATAAACTTAAAGAAACCAACCAGCTCTTGTGGAGGAAAGCCCAGAAAGTTTAAACAGAAGAAAAAAAATCTCATGGAAATCTTTAATTCATGGAGATATTCTTCCATGAAAATGCATTAAGGTACTACTGGAAACTCCATGACAGGGTGTATTTTCTGAGAACCGAGTCAAATGGAGATATTCTTGCATGTCCTAAAAGCTACAGACTAAATGAAATTTTTGCAGGGAAGTTATGTGCAGTGCTGTGCTAAGATGGTTATCACACATCCAGCTGCAGAGCTCCAGGTTTGCTCCTGAGAAATGATCCTGCAGAATAAAGTCACCACAAACAAGAATCTGTCATTGCTGTTACTGAATATCTGGTGACACAGGACGATCAACATGCATATTTGCTTATTTGAATGGAATCGAATCATTCAATACGCAACTAACCCTTGATATATTAATAATGTTTCCTCCTGCTTTAAGTGTCAGAACAGTAACCTTATTTCTGCATTTTTGAAGGTGCTGTGAAGTGCAGGTAGAAAGTAGGGGCAGGAGCTTTTCCACAGGGACAGGATCTGCCGCAATCTTCCCACCTGCCCCAGGATATTATGGGTTGGTTTCCACTAACCTCTGGTAACAGGGCTGGTCCCACAGTCAGGTCCTAGCAGGTCTGGAAGGAACCACCTATCAGCTGGTGGTAATCAGCTTGCAGGAAAACTGTCCTGTGTATACCTGTGAGCCTACAGGAGACATGAGCTAACTTCCTTACTTTAACCCTGATCTCCACACACAGCAGTTCAGCTGTGCACCTCCCCACACAAGGGTTATCCTGAAAATCTCTCTGCCCATTGCTTCCCTGCCTTTCTCTGTGCACCTCGAAAACGAGCCCAGATCTGTTTCCCCTGTGCTCTCCTGTTAGGCAGTTGCAGGCAGCTCTCCCCTGAGCTTCCCCTGCCCAGGCTGAGCAAGGCCAGCTGCCTCAGACTCTCCTCCCACACCAAGGGCTCCAGCCCTGACCATCTCAGTGGTGTCTGCTGGACCTGATCCAGTACATTAGTGTTGGTCCTGTACTGAGCAGCCCAATGCTGAGCATAGCATCTCAATGTGGCCTTGCCAGAGTGTAATTTCTACACCAGGATCCTCACGACTTCTTCTGCACAGCTGCTCTCTAACCTCTTAGACCCAGTCTGTTCTGCTGCCTGGGGTGGTTGGGTTCCAGCTGCAGGAACTGACGTTTGCTTTGGTTGAACTTCTTAAAGTTCCTGCCAGTCCAACTTCCAGCCTGTCCAGTTCCCTGTGAATGGTAGTCCTGTCCTCCAGCATACCATCTGTGCTTCCCAATTGGGTCTTGGCATGCTTTAAGGCACACTGTCCAGTTGTCCAAGGCATCAACAAAGGTGTTCAACCCCAATACCAACCCTCTCAGAAACATCACTTGTAACCAACTGCCACTGAATTTCAAGCTGTTGAGCCTGACAAGCTCTCTGAGTTTGATAGTCTACTCAGGACCACTGCCCATAGACTTGCCTTCTGCCAGTGCAGAACAGTTTCATCTACCGTGTCTCTGAACCTACACGTAACCCTTCTCACTGGTCACTTCAAAACAATGAAAACAATTTCACTATGTACAGTGTGATCCCTTCGATCCCTACAGTTATGTCCCTTTGCTGGGCCTTAGAAGACCAGTTTTCTTGGCTAGAGTCCCATTCTCTATCAGTAGCTGAGAACGTCAAACAGTGGCCATGAAACCATCATGCATGTTTACTTTAGCATGCTCCCATACAAACCAAAGGTCAATAAAAGAGAAAATAAAAGGAGGAAATGGCCATTAAAAGTTCTGTCCAATTTTTATCAGCTGTAAATGAAAACTGTTAGGATAGTGCTATAGGATACTCTTCTCAAGAAGGTGAGCAGCCTTTCCATTGAAGCAGTCTAACAAGCTTTGCTGTTGGGCAGTAAGGAGGAGAGATTCATGCTTCCTCATCTCCTTTTTTATGCACTAACAAGAAAACATAGAAAGGTTGACATTTTTCTGACAAATCCTTAGAGTTAATCTGTTTTATTCTGCTTGCTGGCATTGGAGTAGTTGAATCCCCGCCTACTCGGTTCTCGCTTATGCTATCTTAATATTTTAAGACATTTCAAAATCTGCTTGATTCCCAAACATAAGTTGAAGAAAAAAAGATGTCGGAAAGGAGGTTACAGGTTTGAGCTCCTCTGCTGTCAACTGTCCCCCCAACACACACACCTGTGCCACACTGCTGGTCTGTAATTTATTGAAAGGGCATCCCAGGGAGACTGATGTATATCTTAAAAAAACACAGAGAGATTCCTATCCATTCAGGCAATCAAACAAACAAATCAAAAGGGGAGAAAACAAAAGTAAGGAGAGGTGGTTCTCCTAGTGAGAAAGGCTGAGAAACTCTAAGGTAAATATATCAATGTATATTCTGACACCTTTTCCTTTCCCTGGATTCAGTTTTTGTGTTTGTTTCCTAACTGCGCTATGTTGTAATATGTAATGCTTATTAGACCAGAACTGTAATTCATTTAATGCAGTCCTTGCCTCTCCTGGCTGCTGTAAAGCATGTATCTGTTATCTATAGCTCAGACAATGCAGCTTGGACAGCCTGAGGTTGAGCAAAAAGGAAAAGAGCTTGGGCTAACTTAAAAGGAAAACTGTTTCACCCAGCACCCCACAGACGCTGTCAAAAGTCAGACTCTTCCCATTTTGATGCACCATTGAATGATATAAAAAATGGTCTGTATAGCTTGTCTAAGGTGGACTGTTACTAAATAGAGGGTCCTATAAGCAGCCTCAAAAGCCTGTAAAGGCTGTAGATGCTGAGGATGATAAGGAACAACCCTTTTCAGTCCATTTCCAGCAATGTCTGATCATGGCATCCACTTTCAAATCCTCACTGCTGACATCGTATGACTTTTTACCTGTGTGGTAGGGATCCCTGGAGGTCTCCAGACATACCTTGCCTTTGAGCGGGACCATTGCCAACACTCGATCAAGACAGTCATGACTTTGTATAGCCAAATCTTGAAATCCTCCAAGACCAGACAATCCAGCAGCTCACCGAGTACTACAGTTTCTCTAAACACCTGATATCGTTTTCAAACAAGATCCAAGGAAGCTTAAAAGCAACAGTAGCAATAAAAAGATCCCCAAATAAATAAATCTCACAGAGATTAGGATGCACGTTGATGTATCCAAATGAATTCCTCCTTAATTTTTCACAGAATAACCCAATGGATGAGTATCCAAAGAGATGGGAAAGCAAAACATTGCTCTTTAACAAGCAGTGAAGATTTTTTTGCATGCGTATCTTCTCTATGTGAGGAATTGAGATGTGATTGTAACTGAACACAATACCTCTCAAAATCTTCCTAGGGCTTTTATGAAAAAAAAATTCAAAGAAATGAAGAAATTCTTTAGCGACAGCTAGACTATTGAGAAGCTGAACTGGGAGAGTGGCAAGGGGAAAAAAAGAGAGAAAAGTCTTGAAGAAAAGCTCAAAAAATACCAGAGATCTTTGTTACAGGCAAAGGACACAGACCTAGATGTCTTTCTGCAGCATCTCTGTTTCTTGGTAACTCAGACCAAGAGGTTTGGCTGTCAAAAATTGAGCACACCTGTCCAATTATTTTTTACTAATTTAAAGGTCTATCTGATAAATAAATATGCACAGACCTTAACAGATTTCATCAGAAATAACATATCCTACATACCAGAAAGAGGTTCATGCTGCAAAACAGTTATGTCACGACCAAGGGGGAGATTGCTTAATTAGCTCGTTATTTTTCTCAAAAGCAATGGAAAAAATTAGCTGACTGCAGTATGGCTATGTCTGTGTTTCCAATAGTTACAAGACAAAGATTTCTGAAGTGGTGAAACTGTCTAGATTAATAGTTCCTTTTTTTTTTTTTTAATGGTAGTTTATTTTATGCAGATGATGTGGATTTTGAGAGCTCCGAAACTCCCTAAAAACAACTCTCAAAGTAAAGTCATTGAGCCCTTCTTGCTCCAGGGCACAAGCCAGGTGACAAAGTCAGGAGGAAGAATGCTTTGGAGAGGAGGCAGTTTCCAAGGGGACCTTCCCAAATGCTGAGCAAGATGAGCTCCTCTATCCAGGGCCACTTAATACTAGGAGCATGTCTGTCTAGAACGTCCATTTGGCCATGCCAGCCCCTTCTTAGAGCAAGTCAGCAGGATGTGGAGAGTTTCTTTGCTGTGGGCAATGGCTGTTTTCCAAAATCTGGAACATGGCACGTGGTTCAGCAATGGCTGTGTTGCTCCAGCAGGTTGTACTTGGCTCCAGCAGGTGTTACCAGAGTGAGTGCAATGTGTTCTGGAGTGAGGAGATGCTTTCCATTAGAAGGATTCTATTTCCTCCCACTCGTGAGGCTGTGTGTGTAGAGTGAGCTGTTAGCAACAGGGCATGGGATGGGAGAGCTGTTTTCCAGACACCATACACCATCCCTGCCCCACCCCAAGGATCGGTTTGAAACAACAGCTCCCATTTATTCACACTCAGAGATGTGGATTTCCCCTAGCTTCCTTTACTAACTTATCTAGATGGAGAAAGTTAAAAATGAGTGTGGTTTGGGGCTTCAATTATTTCTTTTTAAACAATGCAACCCCTTAGTCCATCACAATCCTTATTATAGGGAGAATGATGAGCATTTGGGAATGAACTGAATGCCCTAAAGCTGACAAACTTCAAACATAGCTTTTCTGGGATCCATGTTTGTGGCAATCTGGACAAAAAATCAGTGTCTTTCTCTGCAGCATAGAGCCCAACAGACTGTCTCTGGCCCCCAAGAGCTCTCAGCTCAATACCATGATGAGGTTGGGTAACTTGACCAATGGCACACAAAAAAACTGTGCCAGGGATGGGATATGACTCTTCCTGAGTGCCTCCCCATGAATGAAAACACACCTTTTAAGCCCTGACCTCTCTGCACAGTACCAACTCTGATGCTTAGGCCAGTCATTTCAAGGTACCCTCATTTCCTGCAAAAAGGCATGAAGCTGGACTTGAATGCACCCACAAAAAGAGACTTTGCTAAGCTCACTAGCAGCTCACAGCAGTGGCTGGTCCCCCTCCCTGCCAGAAAACAGGCTTTGTTTCTCGTATGAACTTTCCCGGCTTCCATTGTTTTCTGTTAAGGTTTTCTCCACTAGATTAACATGGCTCTTAGTACCTGCTATTTCTTCCCCATGAAATTCTTACGCCCTGTAATCAAGCTGTCTTTTGATCTTCTTCTCAAAAAAACAGACTGAGCTCTTTAAGAAGAATTTCTGCAAGGCATTTTTTCCAGAACTGCTCCCTTTCATTCCAAAACTGCTGTTAAAGAACAACACGTGCACTGTGCAATTAACCCACACCCCAGACAGCAGTCCTGTTCAGCAGTCCTGTTAGGCAACAGCATGACCAAGGTTGCACAGTACTCCAAATGTATTGACCTTACTGTTTTGTTAGTGTCCAAGCGCTTTGACTCATGATATATTTTGGGTTTAATCTGCCATAGTCGAAGGGCTCCCTGGCCCTAGCTGTCTGCTCCAATACTCTGGTGTAGGAACAGCAAGGTTACTGCCTTAGCCACATCAGTTGTCAGCCAGGCATACCAGCATAAGCTTCAACCCTAAGCTGTGAATTTGTGCCACTGGGTGACCCAGCATACCACCCTGTGTTAGAGACGTGGTCACTTCAAACAGAAAAGCATTTTGGACAAGGTAGAGTGGTCATCATCTATATCTTCTAGGTTATCTTAGGGCCAGGAGTGCAGCAAATGATCACTGCGTGAAAGATTAAAGCCTTCAGAGCTTTGATTCAGCAAAGCAATTACATACGCATTTTACTTGTCAACACAATGGTACTCGAAAAAGAGCCAGAGCATTTGGCAAAAGCTGAGCAGAGAATTCATTGCTGAAACTCATTAAAATTTTCATGTAAGATTTTTCTTAAAACTGAGCAAGTTGGTTAATGCATTTGATTTTCAGTTTCCTTTTTTTCTTTTTTTCAAGAACTAGGAGAAGCGTTTCAGAAAGTTTTCTCGCAGGAATCCAGTCTCTGATTTACCAGCAGGGCTAAGCGTAGGACAGGAAACTGTGGCAAAGCTGTCTGCTCATGGAAGATGTATGTAACAAATGAAAGAAGCAACTTTGTGGTCTTTGCCTTGGCAGTTAGGAGGCATTATACATCTGAGAGAAGAGCAATGCTTTTTGCTCTTCTTGTCGTTTAATACTACAGAAGGATTAGGAAGCGCTACAGCCATTCTGGGGCCTGAGTGGTAGTGACAGGGGAGACAACCCATGGGATTCTCTTGGCACAAGAAAAAAAAGCTAAGACCAAGAGATCTGCCTAGATATACAACTGAGGGTAGACTTTCATGCAAAAGCATTAACGCTGCAGGAACAAGTTTCCTCCTGTGCAGGCCCTTTGGAAAATTCCATGGTCCTGAGTACAGTGGTTTGTCAGAATGACAATGAAAGATGCACTGGAGGAGGGACAGGATGAGCCTAGGCACTGCTGCAGCACACAGCAGGGTCGATTGCATGGCCTTTGCAGCCAACACAAAGTCAAGATAACACAAAAGACACTATCCAAGCCTTTAAGATCTCCTCTACACCAGTAAATTGCTTTCTGGGCAGCTATGGTGTCTAAAGCAGACACCATAGTTCCTACCTTCGGTGGGACACTTTGAAGCCAACCAACCAGTCAAGAATAAACAAGGAAAAAAACATGGGTTTCACCCTGAGCAAAACACTGGTCAGTTACCATATGAAACTTATAAGTGGCTACTGAGACACTAGGAGTACCTGGAGGGGAAGGTTTGTTTTGAAATCCAGTTTCTAGTCCGATCTGTTCTTGGACCTCGGATCTCCAACTATGAAAGATAGTTCTGCTGCCAGAAAAACCTCATCACAGTCTGTCTTCTGCCATAATTGAGTTTCTGCCTCATCATCCAACAGAGAAATGACTCAGCGTCACTTATGAGAGGAAAGTGCTGTTTCTCTCTTCAGTAATTTCCTCCAGATACTATGTCTTGCAAGAAGAAAAAAAAAAAAAAGGAAAGAAGGAATTTCTATCCTTGAGATCACTCCAATGTTTTAATAATTAGTTTTGTCCTAAGTGGTCTGTAGTCCAGGATATATTGGATCCTTCTAACCAGAGACAAGACATCATGGGAGATACTGCTTGGTGAGTGAGCCCAGCCTGCAGAAGAGAATGGTTTTATCTAAGTTTTCTACTTTTTCACAAAACAGAAACATCCTGTGGGAAATATTGACTTTTTAAAAAGTTTGCAGTTTCCACCCCTCCGGAAAGCTGAACTATTCCCAACCAGCTCTGCTCAGAGTAGAATTTATGGCCCTATAGTTTTTCCACCTGGGTTTATCTATCAAAGCTTTGCCTCTTTCTAGTCAATTAAAAACATCCCTTCTTCTATTATGCAAATGCGTGGGGATTAAAATGGCTCTAATATCTAAGAAGAGCCATAAAAAAGACACAGTTTAAACTCTACCAAATAATTTTTGTATCTGCAAAGCAATGTACACCCCTCCACACATAGATGTTTTTGCTACATTATGAACTCAAGCCCACTCAGGGCATCTTAATCTCTTGATTAAGAAACCTTTTCTTCTCATCTGCAGAGAAGAGCCAAGAGCATTTTGGAACCTTAAATATTGCTGAAAAGGAAGAGTCAATATAGCGCTATCAGGTTAGCAAGCTGCAGCCATTTACAACTTGCCTGAAATGCTGCTCTTTGCCTGGCTTCATAAGCACAGTCATTTCAGACCCTTTGATCACTTATGAGTCCATTAGCTGATTTCAGCCCAATCTGGCAGGGAAATCTGAAATAAAATTAATCTCCTACATGTATACCAAAAACTATTGTCCAGATAGAAGAGAAAAACACTCAGCAAGGTCCCCACAGGGAGACAGATGTGTCATCATCAGCCTTGGAGGTGGCAGCCAATTGACCGATGAGCACATGTGTCGTGGCTGGCCATTCAGCACGTGGCCAGTCCTGGACTAGCCCCACTGTCTCTGCACTAGCACAGCTGTCCCTGAGGCCATGATGAGGAGAGAAGTTTATTTCTGTGGAAGATAAATCAGTTTTGCAATAGATCTGCTGCTGCCTGTGTCAAGCGAGACAGGAACAGATGGCCCAAATACGGGGTTAATGCTTGCTGATGAGGACCTGGGAGGTGGAGAAAAAATCTGCCAGCAAGGAGATGAAAACCACTCTGACAGCACAGTCCTGGGCTGGCAGCTGGGGAAGGATGGCGGTCAGTTGGCAAAGGAGCAGCACGGAAACAGGACCCAGCACACCGTGTACAAACACAGAGCTGCCCATGGGACTGCTGGACTAGACAAGGTCCCTCTCACGAAGGAAGGGGACTCAGCCCTCAGGATGGAAAGACAACACCTTGGGCACATAAGAGCTGGAGCCCCTTGGTTTGGGTTTCAGGTAGTGGTTACTCCTCCTTTATGCCAGGACAAGGGAGGGAGAACAGAAAGAAATGTCACTACCCACAAATATATTGCTTGCTGAGGGATGGGAAGCATCAGCAAGCTGCACACTCAGCAGAATAGTTGCATTGTCCAGATATGGCGTTTCCAGGAAGAATTCAATTCTCCCTCTACGCATCCTATTTGTAGCTATGAAAATATTGACCATTTTTGTAGGAGATTAAAAAAATGCATATTTTCCACTAGCAGCTCTGCAGATATTCTCCCTCCTTCCTGACGTTAGCTGACTACTGTTGAAAAATTTGCGTAAGATATACCCATCCCTCTAGTCACATGCTGCCAGTCCCTAATGTAAAGCACATATGTTCAGATACAACCTGAATTCCTTAGAACTGATCCTGTTCTTATGCTTTCACAGACATTTCAACCCTCCTCCAACTTGTCCACACTTCCCTCTCTCTCCCTCCCTCCCTCCCTACAACAGTAAGCACAAAATCATAAGGAAAAAAAAACAAAACAAAACAAAAAAAACCCCACAACATATAAAACAACAGAGCAACTTAACTGGACCAGATGGCATCCATGAAAAACCGAAATACAAGCACGCATCAATTACTGCAATATTCAGCCCTTATAAACTTTCAACAAATATGTTCACATAAACAAGATCCTGCATTCTGCGTCCTAATTAATTTTCACATTTGTACAAAAACTTTTCCAAGAATGAGAAAAAAATATTAAAGAAACACTTGCTCAAAGTTTTTTCCCTCTATTCCCCCAAGTAACTGAAAGAAAATTCTAGTTTTTCTATTTCAGAAGAATACTTGAAAACCCTTCTCAATTTTTGTAATAAATTCTCTTTGAATGTCCCCACTCCCCATCAGACCTTTTCATGTGAGAAGTACTCTGATATTTCTTAGTTATTTTATTCCTTCATCCTCTACCCAGCCAGTATATGAGAATATGAGCTGAATTTGAGAATTGCTTTAGGTCTTCTTGTACTGAAATTTTTTTTTGGTGGCTAAACAATGAAGTTTTACAGCTCTCTGTTCTTCTGCACCCCACCACTTAAAGAAATATAAAGCCATCCTGTTTATGCCAGGGGAAAATATGGGTTGGTATGGCATATGGGCACTCTGAGAATGTCTGAGCACCTTTTACAAGGAACATACTGAGAAGAGAAGTTGCACCAGGCTGTCCAGGCCGCTCTTCAGTCAGCCAAGGCAAGGAGGAGTAGTTAATCTTCACAAAGTTGAAACCTTCTCAGCTCCCATTTCATGAGATATTTGCTCATGACCTATCATGGAATCTGGCATTTTTTGTTTTTAGAATCACATCTAAGGGGGATGGGAACACTGTGTTTTGGCCTAAACATTTAATGTTTCTCTGTGCATTTCCGCTTTCTCTGAATGAATTAGCACCCTCCTGCCCAGGGTCAAGAGCCCCCTGAGGAGCATTGAGAGCAAGACAGTCTTGAACATAGCAGAGTGCTTGCCATCAGCATGACCCAGGCCACAGGAGAGGCATGCAGAGATAGGGGCTGCCTGGGTTACTCCCAGTGTAGGCTGGGTAGCTGTCACAAAAACAAGGCATGAAAAATTAGAAGAGGTGAAAGAAAACAAGGATGGAGGCAGGCCAAGTCAGATAGCACTGAGGACGGCATGCATCCTGGGCTGAAAAACTGTAGGAGCTGCATGCAAAGGACCCTTCTGACCACAGTCTAAGGAAAGGGTATGGGGATTTGTTATCCATTGTGGAGGTGACCAGTCCAGGGCACTGGGCCCATAACCCATCCTTCTCCAGCTGGGAGCAACCTCCCCAGCCCCACAGTAAGGCTAGGCATGCAGCCCCCACCCAGCGCAGAAACATGGCCCTGGACATCAGGGATGAGTATTCCCCCAGAAGGGTGGCTCACACAGCGTCACTTGCTTTTGTGGTCTCTCCCTATTAAAAGGTATGGTTGGTGGTCCCAGCCAGGGGTTTTTCATCCCCTGTTCAGTAGGGCCTGGGCAGCTGCAAGGGGTACATCCCTGTACCAGCAATGGCCAAGCTGCACGCAAGCAGCTGTGACGGGGAAAGACTTCTCCAGCCGACCGTGTTATCCTAGCTGCGACTGCGCAGCTAAGGCAGATAAACAATTTTGTGGTCTGGTTCAAAGCATGCTGCCCCGGCATCTCCCAGTGCAAAAACAGCTCTTTCCTTGTTGCCCTTACCACTAAGTCTTTGTTTTACCTAACCAGCTTAGTACAGTTTGTGGCTTCGCTGTGTACATCGGATATAATGCATGCCTGTGTGCTTTATGGCTGTGTAGGAGTTCGCAAAATTACATGTTTCAGCTCCAATAAAGTCTTTTGTTATAGAAAAAGCCCAAAATGGAGCTAAGGGTTATGAGGGAGACAATGGGTTCTATTAATCACAGCAGAAACACCATAACCTCTCATTTGCAAAGAAATGGAAAATACGGGTACATGCTTTTAGAGGAGGAATTATCAAATACGACCTGGCTGTCACAGAAGATGAAAGCTGACGGATACACAACATTTTGTGTGAAGGAGGTTGAGAAAACTGGCATTCAGTCTCAAAACGCCACAGAAGTGATTAGACAACTGTGTTTCTGTATGATAATTTACTCTTGGTGCTATTGGGCTCTACTTTAAATACTGTGGAATGATGTTGGATTAAGAGTTTTGCTTTTTTTTCCTCTTTTTTTTTTCCCCCTCTTTTTTTCCTGCATTGGAGGTCACTTGGATTTGCTCTGGTGCTAGTGGCTCTACAGCTGAGTTATAACATCAGGCCATGCTTGTATCAGTTTTTTTTGTCACACACGTGGGAATTCTTCCCAGAACACATGACTGCTCAGCTCCTCTCCTTGTCTAAACTACTGGCAGTCATCCTGTTCAAATTTGCTGTGGAGTGGGAATGCCAATTTCTCTGACAGCAGGGTTATGGTGTTTTTTTTTTTTCCCCCTTTCCTGTGAATGCTTTCCCCTTTTCTGGCAGTTCTGCCTTTCTCTTTCTTGGAACACCTCCTCTGCTAGACTCAGGGCATCAGTTCAAACCACAAGTACACTGGAGCACAGCATCCTGAGCAACCTACCAAGACTTTGATGGTTTTTCCAGAGAAAGACTCTTCTGTAAGCAGTGGCACTTTCCTAAAATAGGTAAGAAATGGGGTGGGGGACGACGACTACTATCAAAGATCACAAGGCAAAGTTATTAAGATCTGAGTAACCCTACTTATCTAGCTGTAAATCCAGCTCCTGTGAAAATGGAAACTCCCACCAGCCTCTAAGGAACCAGGGCATAAAATCAACACATAGGGTTTTAAATGGAAAAGGGCAGAGTATAACCAGGGATAGTCCAACCAGTAGGAAGGTAGATTCCTTGGAGTTCCTGAACCTACAGTGAAGGGGAGCACAAATTCCTGGGAGATTTGTAATGGCCTATAGAGAGATGCCCTTCCCTCTTAAATGTTTGGGCTGGAATCTGTACTTAAGCCAGCTGGTGTTCAGAAAAGAGTGGCAGGCAGAGAGCTAGGAAAGCAGAGGGAAACATCCCTGGGAACCAGGCCTCAAAAGACCTGTGCATTCACTTGGAGGAAGATTTGAAACAAATGTCTATGTTTATTGGTCCCAAAATGTCTCCTGAGAATGGGCAGCAGATAAGATGGGCCTACCTCTGAGGAGATAAAGGCATTAGTTTTCTTTGAAAAGGGGGCAGGAGAGCGGCATATGGAAAGGATTCCACAGCTAGCCCTGGAGCAGCCCAGTGCCCTGGTCCCCAGCCAAGCTGTAGCCAAGTGCCTGCCTGCATTGCATCAAGCTACACATCTGTGTGCAAAGATCATGAGGAGCTAGACGTAGGATGGGACTGTTATTAAATAATGCTGAAGTGTTGCCCTGCATTCCTGTGAGAGAAAAGGAGATGGCGAGAGGCCTTGTGCACAGAAACACAGCAACTACGGGGAGCAGACCAGACTTGCTGAGGAGCCATGGCCTATATGGGAAGACCTTCTTTCCTTGCCCATCCCCAGAACCTTGCTGGAGATGCTGCCTCGCTCTGCCAAGCCTATCCTTCAGCTAGGCAGCAGGGTTTTCTCTTCCAGCCTTTGCCTTGATGTTCATAGCCACTGGCCCAGGGAATGGAGCTGCCAAGCTTTTGTCGAGGCTCACAGGGAGCAAGCGCCTCCTTCACTTATCCTCTTTGCCAGTGTATCCTGAACCTGCAGCTGCTCCAATGACAAACATATATCTTCAGCAATGGAAAGCTCAGCCCTACAGCATCCTAGTCCTCATAGACCACACAGCTCAGGGCCCACTGTCATCAGGCCTGCCTATGCATTAGCTCTATTAACTTTCACACATGTGGCTAATACATCACAGGTCTCTGGTCAGCACCTCATCCTGGCTTATCGTCAAAGCTTTCATACCAACTTCAGTTGAACTCCAACAAGCTGGTAACATGCCTAGATAGCCTATACTGCAGGTGCAGAGGGACAACCATCAGTCATGCAAGAGTGCACAAGTTTACCATGCACCTCAGTGAGTGACAGGAAAATTTCTGCAATGGTTTGTGCTCAAGCATAGGCCCATGTTAACCAAACTAGGCTTACAGCAAGGCTTCAGCAATGCTATAGCCATTTTGGCAGTGCCCAGTTAGGGTATCAGCTGTGCAGAAGTCCTCTCTCCCTATTTGACCACCTAACTAATGTTGCAGGGACGTAGTAATGACAACAATGAACACAGGATGGGGGACTTTCTTAAAGATAAGTCACATGCATTTTGGCACAATATCTGTCTTTCATAGCAGGACCACAGGGGAGCAGGGGATGGTACACTACACATCTGGTACTTGTCAGGGCTGGACTACAAAAAGCTCCCAGGCTCATTGCTTTCCAGGCAGAATTTAATCAAAGTTTAAGGTCAATGAATGTGGAGCTAGTAATCCCAAAGATAAATGGGACTAGAAGTAGGGAGTTGCACAAGCAGGCTGCAACGAGAAATAGCATTTAGTTGCAAGAAGGTTTTACTTCAATGCTACTTTGCCAGGGCCTGGTAATAATTTGGAAAAGCACACTCATCTAGGGCCAGCCAGCCAATGCAATTACAAATACAGGAAAAGCCTGATTGTTTTTCCATGCATGAAACATTAAGAAAATTAAGGCATTTCCCTCCAGTCCAAGTATTGACTGTAATTATAGATAGCAGGCAGCCTTAGCTGTTATAAAATATTGAAGTGCTTCTATATTGCTACTGCTATAGTTTACTATTTAGGGCCAGGAGAAAGGTTGCCATTTAATGAAGTGCAGTTTCACAGAACAATGGAAAGGAGGCCCATTACTACATAATACTGCTGCCCTTTCCATTATTAGCATGAAGGCACTTGCCAGATGAATAGAAACAGGTTTGAACTCACTTTATTATTTCAGTAATGTTAATTCGCCCTGAGCAGCTCACCCTCCAGGTAACCTCCGCTTGGAATAAAGATTCCTATCTGACAGAAACTTATTTAGCACACTTTAGTTGCTCAGAGTTTCAAGTTGCTCTCCTAGCATGGCCAGGGCAGTCATGGGTCAGAGAAAACAGGTCCTCCTGTGTTTCCTCACAGTCAGGCTTTGTGCTTCAGCTGTTGGCATCAGGCAGTACCTAAGAACTCAACCACTGTCCAAAATCCTCTGCCTTCTCCTAGTTTTGCAGGTGAAAGCCGCTCTTGGAGACATCTATGAACCTGGACAAGTCAGATAGACTGGAAACGGGTGTCCAAAGGCACCTGAGGACAGACTCAAAAAGTGTTCTCTGTTCCAGATTTCCCAGCTGTGAAATAGCACCTCTTTACCTCATACTTAGAAATGAGAGGCGCGTTGAAGAACATTTTGCTCAGACACAAATAACGGGACTGCCATACAGTGTAGGCAGGGATTACTAATATTAAGAGCAAGTGAAATTGCCCAGAAGTCTGCTAAAATTCTCCTGTGTGTTACTGCAGGGCATGGTCATGACCAAGGAGCTGCTGGGCTGAGAAGGTCTGGGGGGGTTGTGGGGTGTGCAAAAAACAAAAACAAAAACAAACAAATAAAAAAGGAAAGAAGGAAAGAAAGAAAGAAACAAGCAAATAAAGAAACCAACCTCCACTAAAATTCAGTGACTCAAACTCAAAAGCTACCAACAAACTATGCTTCACTTCTAAAAGGTGCCAAACATTGCAGTTGGAGCAAGGCCTTTCAGCCCTGTCCAATAAAGGCTCAGAGTGTGCAGTACTTTCCCAAACATACAACCCTGAGCAGCAGTTCCTTTAGAAACACAAGCTGGCAGTTTCCCTTCCCTTGTTCAGATTCGGTGGTGAAAGGAGATTGTCAGGCATCTCCTCTGTCCCAGGGAGGGATGGGGCAAGTGCGTGGTACTTGAGACCTACTCGGTGGAGAGACAAAAGTAGACCAGTAGTAGACAAATAATAGCAGGCTAACTAGGATAGTCCTTGGGTTGCCATACCTACCATGTAAAGAAATGGGATGGTTTCCTGGCCCAGATACGTGGGTACACGACCGAAGAGAGCAGTAACACCAGACCAAAGGGGACCAAGCCAACTAGTCTGCATCAGGGCAGGTAAGTATCCAATTTGTTTATTCAGATTCAACTGTTTCATTATGCTGTGCTCCACTGAACTGGCTGAACATTTTTTACTTCCTTAGTTCACAGCAAGGCTTTAAATTTAAAAGGAAAGAGCAAGTTAAAATTCATCAGGAGCAGTACCTGCAATCATATCTTAGTATGACTTTGTATCCAATCTGTTAAAAAAGTAAAAAAAAGTCAACCTCTGGAATTTAACAATTTCAAGGCCTATCAGAGAAAGTTGTCTAGGCTAAGGTTAACTCTGAATGCAAGTAGTCCCAAGCCTTGAAGGAATGAACTTAGACGCTAGGCTAAGATACCTTTGCTGACAGTCAGATTAGCTTGAGGAGATAAGAACCTGGCTACAGTTGTGATTTTTTCTCTACTACAATAATTACAGTCACATGCAAAAAGCAGAAGGCACCATTAATATCCATTGATTAGCAGGATTAAAGTACCAGTCTTACAACGCAAGTACTTGTTATCTCTTTTGTACTCACAGCCTCCTGCAGCAGGCAAAACAGCCAAAATAAAGTAGAATTAATCTCATTCCCATGTATACTTAAAATGCAGCAGACGTATATCCCATGGGATATTCAGGGCACTATCTTCCACTGCTTCAACATTTCCATTTATCCTATTCAGGCAACAGTTACCTTAACAAGTAACAGCTTTCAAAATCTGTACATCAGAACAGTCCAGCTCAACCACCATCTTAACCCAGTCATCATCTTCTTGCAGTGACACCCTAATTGTTCAGTCAATACACATCTCAGCACAAGCAATTAACACATCAAGACTTTACTGCCTTGCTATTCAATTAACAAAACCTAAAGGCTGTCTCTGTTGCAAAAGGAAATCACTGCTACTTCCCTTTCTGCTAAGCTAATTTAAAAAATAAATAAATAAAGCCTCAGGTGGCCACGGCTTTCAGGAGTCCAGTTTCTTTCTGCTGTTGAAGGGCCCGATGATTTTTATCAGGTCAACAGCCTAGAGTTTGGGGTGGTTTGCATCCCAGTTGATTTAATAGGGTAAGTTCAGATAAGCTAGGCTTGCAGTGGAAAAGTCACTATAAACAAAGCTCTATAAGACTCAAATGTCTCTTAAATATAGAGATTAGTGGTTTCAGAGAAATTCCAAATTTGAGGGAGTAGGAGTTACAGACAACAGCCTTAGAAGAGTTGCACAGGAAACTCCTACCTTTCAGTAACAAAATCACTGAGGGATATAAATACTTGTCTGAGTAGTGCCAGGTCACAGATCTAATTGCCTTGTGAACAGTTTTATGCCCTATCCCTGTGCCTTTTCCAACCAGGACTTTGGAAAATATCTTCCTCTTTTATACACATTTTGATGTTGGTACCTTCCAGACTAAAGAGCCAAAGGACTATTTTACTATTACTTTTTATTATTATTATTATTTTTTTTTCAAGAAGTTAGCAAAAGTCATTGCTGTACTCTTCTTGTAAACCTCTGATGACTTCATGGATCAACACCTTTGCACAGATTTCTTTCTGGAATAAGTGCCTTGAGCATCTAGAGGAATAAACCAAGCTAAATTACAAGTATTTTGGCCCAAAAGGTAAGGAGAGAATTATTTCTCAAAGATTATCTTCTGGAAGGAAAGCAGTTGCCAGAGCAACTGGGTTTGCCACAGAAAGTGTTAACGACTGGAGGAATCATCTTTCCTGTAAAGAAGCAGATCTTTTGTAGTTGTCAAGAACAAGAAAACAAAATACTCTGAAATATCAAAATCATTAATAAAATAATTTCCACACTCCATTAGGGATGTAGCCATGGTAAATAATGAGTTTATTCTGTTTTCTCCTACTGGCAAATTGCCTTTTAAATTTTAATCACTTCTCTAAAGCAACTGCCAGAATTCTTCTCTTTCTATAATGCATTTATATACTGTATATTAATTTCATTGCCAGTTTTGATACAAACAAAATGGCATTACATTAAAAATATAAATAAAGCACAGTGGCATGCCTGCTGGAATACAAAACACAGCAATGATTCCATCAGTACATCAAAGGAGATCTCAGAGTGTTCTCCATCCTAGCAAGCATTTCTCTTGAGAAACCAAGGCAGATTTAGTCATAGCTGAGCACAAGGAAGAAGTTACTGTGCTGGACTTCAAATACTCTGTGAAACATTAAACAGAATTTTCTATTCTAAAAAGGTCTCATGTTGTGCTTTGGGGAAGAAAAGACACACTGATATGTAGAAATGTTGAAAACCTGCATGAAAGATTACATTTATCCCTCTGCTCCATAACAAATGCTCTCCCGAATGGTTTAGTTGTCCTGGTGAAACACATCACAAAAGCCTGACTTGACAGTTTTCTGGGTAGCTTGCCTGATAAATTCACCCATGGGCATACCGCCAGGGTGGTCAAATAGTTACTAATACTGGCATCACCAGAGTTTGTGTCCCCAGTGTTTTATCTACTGTTATAAAGCCAGTGTGCAGCCGATGGTGTGAATAAGGAAGTGCACACAGGGATGGAGACACACAACTGTTCAAACAAGGTTTCCAATGTACAGCATCTAAGCACCCACACCTGATGCTCCAAGGGCAGCAGTTCAGTGCACAGTTGCTGCCCAGGGACATGGTAGATAGTGTAGACACAGAGAGGTGGCATTTAGAAGATAGCATTTGGACATGGAACAAGGCAGGTCTGCAGAGACGTGACAATTAAAAATTGCATCTTTTTCGTAGATTGCTGTTGGCAATTTACACAAGTTAAGGAAGAGACTGCTAAAAAAAAAAAAACCTTCACAACTTCTACTCTGAGAGAAACTGCAAAAGCTAGAGGCATCTAAGCATCTAACTTCAAAGACATAAGTAGGTTGTCTCCCCAGTTGCACAGGGGGTGGACTGGATTTGGGAGTGTTGAAGCCCCCTTCGCAGATGTTAGCTTAGCGTGTTTGCCTATTCTGGGTATAGCTCCTTATGTCTTCTGTGCTTTGGCTGCCTGTCTTTGCAAGACCACGCACAACAAGTGAGTGTTTCTTCTGGCCCAGCATGTGTTCACCGAGTGGCACACTCTCCTCCTGGCCCCTGGTTTAAATTACGCAGACATGCCTTCCCTGTGGACTTTCCAACATGAAGTATTTGTATGCTGCAGGGCAACCCCATCTCACCCAGAACTGGAAACCTCACGAGGCAGGGCTGCTGCATACAACAAACGGCAAATATGCTATGGCTGTAGTTCTTTCCTCACCTCTGTCACACCCCACAAAAAGAAAAGGTGCTTTGAGTTGAGCAGGCAACTTCCTCCACACACACGCTTCTCAAAGCAGTATTGTAAGATCATATTGTTACAAGATCAAACACATCGCTATTAAAGAAGATACTGTAAACTCTTGCAATATAGTCAACCAAATCTCTGTGGAAGTGTCTCTCCATTCAAGAACAGTTTCTAAAAATGACAGCAAATATCTGCAAACAACACCCGTACCTGCATTGCCCTAAGAAGCCTCTGCTTATTGCGAATGGTGACAGGCAGGTGTATTTGGAGAACAAAGGGACGCCAGGGCTATTAGAGCTCCCAGATAAGCGACTGCCCTGCTGAGGGGGGAAAACAGCAGCACATGGAAAATCTCCTTATGGGAGAGGGTGCAAGTGATGCTTGTCTAAACATAAGAGGACAAGGAAAAAAGATAAAACAAGAATTTAAGGAAGCTCTTACTGGGAAAAAAGTGAGGGTGAAGGAGGAGGTGTCTGTACACAATTATCTCCAGAAGGATCTTTAGCTCTTCAGTGTCTGGGAGCCTGGACAGAGTCCTCTATTTGTGACAGCCAACAGAGGATTCTCAGCATATCAGATTCATTGAAGAAAGCATCACAGTGACAAGATCAGTGTTAAGACCTTAAGCGTTATCACTTGGACTCCCAAATTTGGGTTGGCAAGGACCCATGAAGGTGAAAGCAGCTGGGAAGAGAGCCTTTCCCACCACTGAAGAACTCCTGCAACCCCTGAGCAGAAAGATTCTTGCCGATCTCCCACAGTTTAAGCAGGGCTTTCCTCTGACATAGTGCAGTCACAATAGAGAGAGCTCATGCGGCCTCTACTTCCCAGTAGCCCTGGGATGCTGCTCATCTGAGCCCCTGGAGAATCACTGTTGCTGTGATCTCAGGCAGGACAAGAGCAGCAAGTAGAGGCACATTTCACAGCTGAGGCAGTCTGCTCAGCAGTTCCTTACCTTGGCATGGTGTCTGAAGGAGATGCCAGCATGTCCCTCTTCATGCTTTCTTTTCTTTCGTGACTCTCCAGGAACAGGCCTGCTTTACTCTTAACTCCCACACTCTGCCCAAGGCATGCAAGCAAGACTGGGGAAGCTGCATGTGCTCCATGGTCAGGGGAACTGGCACAAGAGGAGCAGAGCAGAGGAGTGACTAGCTTTGCTACTCAGCCAGGTGCAGTCAAACTGTCTCACCGTTGCAAACCAACAGGGAGGGAAGTATGCACAGTTTTAGCAGGGACAGGGCAGCTCAGGGTGTCCCCCTCACTATGAACATTGCATTTGCCCCTTGCTGTCAGCTAGGGAACACCTCAACCTGATACACTGCATAGCAGGATAAAAGGGATCACCTACTCTGATGTTCACCACCAGCAAGGTATCTGGACACTAAATACTGAAGTTGTCATGCCCAGGACCAACCCTGCAAGCTTCTTCCCCAAAGCCATCACTTATGGGATCAGAAAACCAAAATCTCTGCATGACACGACCATCCAATATCTAGGCAGAGAGCTGGAGTTTCCACATCAGACAAAGACCAGGATGCTTGTTTCTGCCAGCACACCTGTCTGGGGCACATCCCACTTTCACCAGCAGGCAGTAGTTCTTGCCCTTTAAATGGTCAGGAACAAAATCCCATTAAGTCTTTTCTCTGATCAGTCTGATAGGTCAGACTCACAGAAGCATTGTTTGAAGAAAACCTGGATATCTCCACTCCAAGCTCCCACTAGAAACAGGACTATCACAAGGACCAGATCAGAGCAGCCGCAGCTTTGGAGTGAGCCACAAGGAGGGGAGATGTCCCAGGCAAGGGAGCAAAATAGCTTTTATGTAATTAAATTATGTAATTTCCTTCCAAAATAACGTTTACATAATTAGTCTGTCCGGATTGGGTTTGTCTCATGGACTGATTTCCTACTTTCACGCCTTCCCAGAGAATTTCTTTGCTGCTTGGTTTTCTTTGCTTTCCTCTTTCAGGGCTTGCCTGTCCCCAGTTTCCCCAGGCAGAGTATCCCAGTGCCCAGTAGTTCCAGTAGATCAGGTACCAACCCTGTTCCGGCTCACACCATCTGTCTTCCCTAGTGACTTGCACTGTCCCAGTGAGTCTCCTCCTCCTGAGATGCATTACTTTTTCCCAAACTTTTTTCCTACATTTTTTTTAAAACCAGAACTTGCATAATTCTTGCTGCCCTGAGTGGGGTGAGGGGGGTGGGGCGGGGGAAATCACGGGAAACTACTTCAGCATAAGACAAAATGTGTGTGGTGCGGGGAGACGCACTTTTTCATCTTTACATTGAACTAATAAAAGCAGAAAAAAATGCAGTGAGAGTCTTCAGCTCGAAAAAAGGGTTTTCCTCAGAAATTTCACATGGGAAAAGACAGCCATTGTTGAGCACAGCTCTAGCTTTTTCCTCTGTAAAATTTAATTTTTCCTGTATCCATAGGGGTGCAGCCACAGGTGCTGCCAGGTTTCACCCCAGCTTCCTGCCTTTCCAAAGCTCATTTGTCTGTTTGCTTTGGGCTTGCAGACTTCGATTAGCGAGCTGAAGTGATGGATATAAGGCAGGGATGGGACTTGTTTGCTCCTCACTGCCATGCTGCTTCAGTGCTCTGAGTCTACTTCTTGCTGCAATTGGGATATTAAACTGTTCAATAGATAACTGCGTGCTAGAAAAGGAGGCACTGGAGAGGGTTGATGGTTAAACCACCTGACACTACTGACTAACATTTACTCGTTATTTCTCTCCTGCTCCTTGCTCCTATCCTTACCTGGGAAGCTTCTTGTCATGTACATATTTCCATCTTGTTTGTCTCAAAAAGTACCAATGTGCATAAGATCTACTGTATTAGGCAAGGGTGATGCACCATCACAGAAGGGTTTGGATGGGCAAGGACCTCCGGTGATCTCTGGTCCAACCTGCTGCTCACGACTTTAAAGTTAGGTCAGGCTGCTTATCCAGTCAAGCTTTGAGTGTTTGCAAAGATGGAAGATCTGCAGCCTCTCTGGACTTGTTTTAGCACTGCACCTCTCCCAAGGGGAACTTCTCCCTCCCCCTCATGTTCAATCAGAAATTCCCTTCCTACAGCTCATGCCTCCATAATGGGCCTCTGAGAGCAGTCTGTCTCTGTCAAGAAACAGAAAACTAACGTTTTTGAAGGGATGAGACTTCTGTATGCAGAATACAAGAGCCCCTTGCCTTTTCTATACTGAGACAGACTTCTTCCTTCCTCTCAGCTGCTCTCCTGGAATACTCAATTGCTATCAAGGCACAGTATTGTCCTGGAACAGAGCTGTAGAAAGCTCTTAGAGCACAGGGTGGCAGTTCTGAAAGGTGACAGGAGTCAGCTAGAAATAAAAGCAAACAGAAAACCTGAACAGATTTTCCCCTCACTGAAATGCTTTCCAAATGTTGTCCTTCAATGCACCACGAAAACTAACCTTTTCCTTTTGGAAAAATGCCACTGAATAAAAGCATTAGGCCTTTGAACTTCAAACTTCAGAAAATGGAAACTACTGACTCATTTCCATTTGGTGATGATGTGTTTTAGCTGTTCTGATGGGAAGAGAATTAAGAAAGAACCTAAAAAAGAATTCTGGAGGGCAAGAAATACTCAAAAAGTTATCAGTAGTTTTAAACAGCTAATTGCAATAATCCTGAACAACAAAATGATAGGAATACCTTCCAAATTGCAAGAAACTTCCTTAAAAATCACGTTGATTAACTGCAACCAAAGGAGTAGTTGAATTCTTAAAAGGGTATTTTAAACACAGCTGTAATTGAAGGCTTGTGCTCTCAAAGGCCATCTCTGAAGCTTGCTGAAGAAAGATGGAGAATGTTACAAGACTTGCTACGTGCCTTAGTTTCACCATCTGCTCTGCATGCTTTTTATCATATCAAGGAACGGGTCAAAGCCTTTGTCTTGAGACACAAGGAGCCCAAATATATTTTCACCTAATTACTTACATCAGATTCACTGGCCTTTGGATATTGAAGAAGGCTATTGTCCATGGTAAACAACTTTCCAGCAGCAGCACACCCTACATTAGACCCTGTGTGCCTGTAACAACTAGCCCTAGCAGGGAGAGGACCAAAGACTCACAGCACTGCTCAGTAGAAGTATGGGGAGAAGAAAAGGAGGCATGCCAGAGACAGGAGGAGTCTCCAGGATTTTTGAAAGGGCTCCTTGTGACCTTCTGGACATAGGTAAAATGTTGAGTCTTTATTTCAGAGCAATTTCAGCACAAGTTTTGAAGACTGAGAGTATGACCACTTTCAGCTCTGTGCCAAGTCAATGGGTGTGGAGCGCTTTGTACTGAGGTAAGGCCATGTTAGGAGTGGGAAAAAGAGGCAGGGCAGACACATGGCACACACTTCACTGACTGTGCAGAGAACAGTGGCCGTGTTCACAGGCTAGGTTCATGCCCAAGTGTTTTGCTGGATCTACGCCTCTGTCACACAGATATTTAGGACAGGACGTTACACCTCTGTTTTGTTGACCTAATCCCCTCAGCTGAAGTTCTGTCAACACCAAAGGATAACAAGTATTTAACATATGCCAATTGCTTGATGCTAACCCTTTAAAACATCCAGGAATCTCTTCCTCTTCGAAGAAAGTGAAATTGAATACACACAAGTTTAATCAAGGCAACAGAAGCTCTGTCTCTACAAGGCCAGATAGGATTGCCTTTACATGATTATAGATCATTAAATGCATATTTCACTATGCTTGTTGCTCCCTTAATGCAGGAAAAAAAAAAAAAAGAAGGAAAATGTTTCTTCTTTCCCCTAAGCAAACAACCAGAACACATTCTGGGGGTTTCTGGCATATTCATTTCTGAGTTTAAAATAAATAAATAAAAAATAAAAAAGCTGAAAAATCACTTGCTAAAATAAAACTTTAGTAATATAGCCTCCTATAGATGCATTTGTTTCAACTACCCTCTTAAATGAAGTTTCTCTGGAGACAACTATAGGATCAGGCAGCAGAATAAGGATCATCTTTATCAAGGGAGCTGGTGAGCTCCAGTATTTTATAGAGGAGAATACTGAGCTTTCATGGTAAAGATGAATAACTGCAGCAGGAGGTGGCAAAATACAGCATCACACTGTCCTAGTTAATACCAGAACTGACACATCAACAGTGTGATAAACAGCAAGTTTTCACATCATTCTGCAGCTGCCCATGAGGCTAGGTGGCTTAATACTGCTGCACAGACTGTGCCAAGACACATGCTCAGCTGGCCTCTGCAGCCACGAACTATGGAACAACCCTAATTAACAACTGCAACCACTTGGTTTGATGGGGCTTTTCTAAAAGCTTTTGCACTCTGCAGCTCATTCTAGCATGGGTTATTTATATTGTTGGAACATCCATGAGGAGGAGAGAAGAGTTGTTGTATTTGGCAGAGGAAGAATAAGAAATAAAGATCTTTCCATTTCAACCAAGAAGTGAATGACAAACTTACAAGCTGAGTTTAACTAGGCAAGAGGGAATCCAGAGCTCCACAGTGCTCTGAGCACTAATCAGTTCAGAGAAGAAGTCTAAAACCCAAAGAATTTAAAGCCTGGGCCTACTGGTCTATAGGGTTGTCCTGCAGATTTCCTTTATATCTTGCTAACCAACCAGCACTAGATCTGATTTAGTCATCAGCTACCTAAACCATACACACTGGTTCTCTGCCGTATATTTAGTGCTGCTTATATGGTAAATTCAGGTTGTACCTACACCCTAGCCCTCTCCCTTTTGGATTCATGTATGTATCCTTGTCATGCTTGGGGCTACACCAGCTTGCAGACAGTGTTTTGATTCATATACTGCACGTAATTCTGACAAGCCAAGTAGACCCTGAGTTGAAGCTCAGAGGATTCTCAAGTCTCTTAACACTTACTACGTGCTCTATTAATGCCTGGTACATAGCACAGCACACAGACTCCTG
Organism: Chauna torquata; assembly: GCA_013399475.1. Taxonomy (NCBI): domain Eukaryota; kingdom Metazoa; phylum Chordata; class Aves; order Anseriformes; family Anhimidae; genus Chauna; species Chauna torquata. The sequence continues at coordinate 5,878 of VXAL01007842.1, read as the reverse complement.
CAAGCTGTTCATTTCTTCTTCAACAGGAGCAACTGAAAAAGCCACAGGCTGAGCACAGTCAACTTTTTTTTTCTATAGAATCGGATAGGTTGGAAAAGACTCTCAAGATCATCAAGTCCAACCACCACTTAACACTACTGAATCCCATCACTAAACCAGGTCCCTAAGTGCCACATCCACATGTCTCTTAAATACCTCCAGGGATGGCAGCTCTACCACTTCCCTTGGCAGCACGTTCCAGTGCCCAACCACCCCTTCCATGGACAAATTCTTCCTAATATCTAATCTAAACCTCCCCCGGCACAACTTGAGGCCATTTCCTTGTGTCCTATCACTTGTCACCTAAGAAAAGAGATCAACTCCCTTCTCACCACAACCTGCTTTCAGATATAGCTCTGTGACTGAAATGTTCACAGGAGCAGTTTGATGGAAATCACTGAAGAAGCTTTGGAGATGCTTGTGGAGGGATCTCATGCAAGAACCAGCTGGAACTAGTATTTTAAACGGGAAAGGCTGGGAATGTGTATGGAATAAAGGTCAAAAGATTGAAAGCAAATAAAAGACAGTGGGAATGAACTGAAGGTTTGTTCAAACAGAAGGGCAGCTAGAGACAGGTGAACAGCACAGGCTTAGAAGTATCTCCATCAACAGAAGCCAGTAGCACAAACAGGTGTAAGAGGAAAAGTAAAACAGAAAAGCAGTTAAAGGACAGCGGAAAGGGACAGAAATATCCCTCATATTAGACACCAGAGGAGCAACTGGAGAGCAGAATGAAAAGCAGCAGAACAGGAAACCAAGAAGCAGAGAGCCTAAGGACCTCTGAAACAAAGAGCAAAGAATTGAGGTGGATGAGAGACAACATCAAAGAAAAAGGGGAAAGCATTAGTTATGCTCAAACAATGGCATGATACTTCGCTGCAACAGCAGAGACTGCCAGAGTAGTTGGGATTTCTCCCTCCTTTGCAACAGATGACCTTCAAAACATCATCCACTTTTTGCAAGGCAAGAGTTGCAAGGTTAGCAATGGCGATATGAACATTTAGGGAGATAACTTCTTTTCTAAGCATCCCACATCCAATGGATGAAATAGGGAGAAAAGTAACCCAACAAAATTAGTAGTAATGGAGAACAGTAAAGACAACCCATTGTGCATAAAAAAAAAAAACCCACTGTTGCTGCATTACTACTGTGAAACGAGAAAGCCTCCTGTACCACTGAGAGCAGTCTTTTGAAAAAATCAGCCTCGCTTAGCTCTTTGATTTTGTATTTAATTCTACATCACTACTTTGAGAAAAATACCTCGCTCCTGAGCACTACTACACAAGGCAGCGTGAATGCAATTCTCCCTGTCAAAGGCGCAGACTGGTTGAAGTCAGCTTGAGTTCGTTGCTTTGAAGCGCCAAGGTAAATTTAGTTACCCTGAGAAACTTTGCAGCAGAGCAATCAGGAGATACAACTCTGAGTTGAAGGAGGGTCACTAGAAAATCATCCAGACTGACAGGCACACAAAAAAGTGTCCTGCCTAACCCAGCATGCCCTCCTTTCCCATCCCACCCCAAGAAAGAAAGAGAAGCGAGGCAGCAATTACAACCCCAGCTCCAGTGCTCTGGCACAAATACCATAATCATTCAGAACAAGAGGGATATATTCAGTTCGCAAGCAGCCACTCCACCATAATTGCAGCAATAATTTTAAGGAACTTGGCCCCCATGTGTCACCTCCAGCGGCTTTGTTTAAAAATCAGTCTGAGCATTATGGGCCTCATGCAACAATAGTCTTAAGAGCAAATGTAGAGTGATGATTAGCTGGGCACAAAAGTATCTCAGGACTCCCTGTCAGTGCTAATATACCACACCCACCTACTCTGGTAACAACAGGCCTCAAATGATTGATGGCTTAGAGAGACATTTAACACCCCCTCCCCTCAATTTCTAGAAATGACATTTCACGCAATCCTCCAAAGCAAAAGCTCCCATGCTGCGAGAGTGAGTAATCAGAGATGCTCTGCAGTTTGAGATTCAAACCAAACACTGGGATAACAGAGTCCAAATCAGCAGTTACACTTGTGCTTGCAACCTCCCTCAAGACTCAGACCCCTTCAAATTGTCAGAGACCACTCATCTCCAACACTCCACTTGGAAAGTGTTACTTCTGCAGAAGGGTGCATGCTCATGACCCCAAGGAAGCGCAGGTCTCCCTCCCAAACAGCTTTTTTCTAGAGCTGGAAGTGACAATCTGCGTGATAGCACCCTGCAGCTTTATGGGAAATTAGATGAAGATACCCAAGACGCAGAACAAGCCACAAAGCAACCATTCATCCCCCACTCTTCTACACACATGGCGGTGACACTCATTAAGGCCATCAGCATTATCAAAGCCCAGGTCCCAGGTCACTGGTATGTTATGACACTCATCATGGAACAGGAAAGTGTAACAGCCCATGAGATGTTGCCTACAAACTTGAGCAGCAGCAAACCCTAAGTGGGGCCTAGACTGGAACTGCTGCTGTACAGGAAAACCCATGATCCCTGGTGGTCAGGGACACCTCCACCATCGTCTTCTTCCTCTGAGGACTGAATGACTCATGGTCTTTCAGGCAAAGTCTGAGTCTCTAGGTTATGATTAGTGCATTGCATGCTGGTTATTAAGAATTTGACCAGAACTGCAGAGGGTTTAGGTGACCAAAAAGTCTAAGTAACTAAGAATTTCAGGTAATAAGAAAGCTATGCTAATTACTAGAAATTATGTGTAACTGTAAGCTTTGATAAGCACTAGAAATTGTAGATAACAATAAGCTATGCTGATTGCTAAAATCTTTATGTAATAATAAAGATCTGTAACCACAGCCTGTGGCCAGTCCTTGTTCTGCCAAGGATCCCTAAAAGAACCTGCCTGTCCTCCGTAGCATTGGGTGACAGTGAGATTTGACAATATCCAGCATGTGACCTGGGTTTTCAAACAGACTTCAACCTGTGAATGTAACACTTCAACAGAAGTGAGGATTTTGGTTAATTTCCCACTAGTTTCCAGCACATGCCAAGTCATATATAGAATCATAGAGTCATTTAGGTTGGAAAAGACCTCTAAGATCATCTAGTCCAACTGTTAACCTAGCACTGCCAAGTCTACTGCTAAACGATGTCACTAAGCACCACATCTACCTGTCTTTTGAACACCTCCAGGGATGGTGACTCAAATACTTCCCCGGGCAGCCTGTTCCAGCGCTTCACAACCCTTTCAGTGCAGACATTTTTCCTAATATCCCACCTAAACCTCCCCTGGCACTACTTGAGGCCATTTC
>VXAL01007840.1:4422-39207 GCA_013399475.1 Chauna torquata | reverse complement strand
GCTCATTGGTTCAGGTCTGGCCAGCGGTGCGTCCCTTTTGGAGCCGTCTGGAGCTGGCTCTTATCTGACATGAGGCAGCTTCTGGAATCTTCTCACAGAAGCCACCCCTGTGGCCCCCCTGCTACCAAATCTTTACCACGTAAACACAATACAGTTGGTTATAAGGGAGGGAAATAACACCGGATTAATAACTTGGCCTTTCTTGACTCATGGCTTTCCTTTGTTTCCTCACAAATTGCTTTATTATTAATTGCAAAGAGCAAATCATAATAAAATTGGAATGCAGAGACTCAGCCATGCCAAAAACTCTCCCTAACCTCAAGGACATTTTGCCATTAGTAAATGCCTTATACAAAACTAAAAATAATTGCATGGACTCAGCTTACAAGATTTTCTTTCTACAGCTTCTCCACACTGCCGGACTACAAAAACCAGGCAAGGGCAATAGCTGTATCTACAGACTAGGGTGCTCTATTTCTTCTCCGTAAAGTTTATAGTTGCTTATCCTTCAGCTTATGCTTCAAGAATTTACAATGTAGAGTGATAAACTTCTTATTACATTATTTCTGCCTAGCTTCTTCATTCTTCAGATTATTCTTAGATTTTAATAGAATTGTATATCTCATAATTTTATATTTCATTGGATGGAACCCTGAAGCCTTATAGTTTTATATGTGGAGACAGATGAGAGAGAGCTTCAAACACCACAGTCAGTCTCAGATCTTGTTTTCCTTGTCTTTAGAAGATTGAACCAAATTTTGCAGAAAATGCCAGCAAGACCTAAATCAGCTCTGTTGCTAACATGGGTTGCACTGTTAGATCAAAATTTGCCACGTGAGGCAGTTTTGACAGCAGTGGCAAAAATACAGCAAGAAGACTTTAGTGAATTCTTTAGTATTTTCATAGACTAAATGACTCAGAGTTTAACTAGTCTCAGCCTGGATCTTTCCTATTTGTTCCTAGCAACATGTGACATTACAGCCTAGATTCATGCAGTAGGGAAAATAATAGCATTTTTATCAGTTCCCTCACCACATAGTTGTAAAAAACAGATGTGTTAGCACAAAATTGGCACATCAGTGGCAATGACTAAGGAGATAAGGACCACTTAAATCAACTTAGACAGCTTTACTATGCAACTAGTAACATCCCTAGACTTAGAGAAGTGTTGCATATTTTTACAGTTAAAGTCTTCTCTGACTAAAGGAACTTTTCAGTCAGCACAAGTATCTTGGTTATTTCATGGTGAGTATTTCAGAATCATGTACTAATTTAAGTTGAAAGGGACCTCAAGAGGTCATCTGGTCTAACTGTGCAACAGGGGTAGCTTTGTCATTAGATCAGGGCTGTGTCTTCTGTGTATTTTCAAGCATCTTCCACACCTTTTGCAGCAACATCTTCTAGTACCCGATTGACTTCACTACGATTTTTCTCCTAATGTCTAATTAGGTTTTTCCCTGAGGCATCTTGTGCCTAGTGCCCCCCATCCTTTCCCCATGTACTTTTGAAAAGAGCCTGGCTCCATCTTCTCTATAGAAGAAAAAATTCCTTCTCCCATTAGATAGCTGAAGACATCAGTTTATGCACGGGAAACAGGTGGGGAGAAAGGTAAACTACCTTTTTATTGTGACACTTTAGAATATTGAAAAATCCTGTTATAGAAGAACTGAGAAAGACAGGTTCAACCCACAAATAAAAACATGTGTTGGTGATTGCTAAGTTAACACCAGTAAGATTAACCTTCTCAAGAACAGGAAAATATTTTTTTGAGATAGGAAGCCTTGTAAAATGTGTTTAATAAATGGATTTTCCGTTTTAGTCCTGTTATCTTGCTCTCTGCCAACTCCAAAGTGATATTTCCATCACATGAGAAGTAGAAAACAATGAAACAAAAAAAAAATTAAATGATTCAGTGAACTTTGACATGCACATTATTAAGATAAAACTCATACTCTTCTTTCAGGCAAGCTTTAATGAATTGTAAATTTTTCCCCTGAAGGAACAGTGATTGGATATTGATTTAGAAAAGGTAAAGAGATGTGATTAAAAAACAAATTACAAATGAATCAAATTACAACAATGTAGAATCTAATTGTACGAAAAAATGTAACCAACCTATATACACTACTACTACACTCAGCATGGAAAGAAAAAAACAATATAGAGTTCTTTATCTCAGAGGAAGCAAAGTACAGTTAGAAAAAATCATCAGGCGTTGCAGAACAGGTGTAATCCATCCCTGGAGTGAGCTACCTGAGATTTTTTTCAGTGTCCAGACGGATTTTATTAAGCCTTCTGTTTCATTCTCTCAAATGTGTGTCTTCATTTTTTTCTTGCTCAAATGATGCAGGAAAAGATTATTTTTTATTGTTTTCAGGGCAAATATTATTCTTGAGCTTGCATTGTGAAAAGACTATCAAGATTCAGTGTGTGTTTTGTGGGAGGCTTGAATATCCCCTCCATGTCTATATTTACAGATGCTGGGATAAATGCACTGAGAATCTTAATTGGGAAGTACCCTTAAATTATGGTGATAATCTGGTTTTCAGGAAATGGATAAATTGAGCTGAAGTGACATGCAAATCTAAAAAATAATAATAATAATAATAACTTATTTTTCCTATTTGATTTCAGCTCATCTGTCTTTCTAATGTCCTCCTCTCCCTCAGGATATCTCAGTATTTCAGTAGACATGAGGTATGTGCCATATTGTCCCTATCCCAAACCTAACCCCAGTCTTAAAACAGTATCTTAGAGCTGACTCTGCCTAACAAGAATCCATCTTAACTCTGCAAAGGTCCCAGACTCCACCAATAAATCAAGCCCTTTAAATTCTGATACCCCTAAACTTAATCCCACCCCTGAATGCTAAATTATTACAGTGGCTCCTGTCCATCCCAGGTCTAGACAGAGGTGATTTGTTCCCTATCATAGTATTTTGAGTAGACTTAAGTTCCACCCCACCATGCTCCGAAGAGTGAATGAGGGCCTCAGTTAGACTGGCCAAATGCTTTCTGTACCATACAGAGAGGAGAACAGGCTGCTGTTGGTGAAACCATATCTGTGAACTTCATCTACATTCGCTTTGTTTTGTTGATCACCACAACTGCATAGTGTTTGAGAGAAAAACAAAGTATGAATGAGGAAGAGGATGGACAGACCCCAGCCTTCAAATTTTGTGGGAGGTAGTTGCCTTCATCATCATGGCATTGCAGTGTGGATTTAAAACAAATTTATCAGTTTTGAAGGAAAGTGCTGTTAATCCCTGCCAAAGACCCTTCTGCTACTATTTTTTCAATGTGCAACTTCTTTTATGGAGGTAAAAGGCTTTGGAGGGAGGAACATCATCACACAGTACTCCTTTATGCATCCTTTGCTACTCTTCACTTAACAGGTGTATTTCTCCCTTCTTTTAGCCTACAGAGAAGATTCACACATTCACCTTATTAAAAATAAATGAATAAATAAATAAATAAATAAAGTGTGTGCATAGTGAGAATGTGTACACACGTATCTTTTGCTGAAGTTAAAAGTTGTGTGTGTATGTAAACGTCTATACAAGGGCCAAGCCTATACTGCTGGAGAAAAGAAGTCTGGGGACTGATCCATAGCTCCAAAATAGAAAGGCACTGGCTGGCTCATGTCAAGGTTGCTGTAGGGAACTACAGCAGTCCTGGTGTCTACACATTGCACAGTGCTTGGAAGAAAGGGTCCACCCATCTTCCCTCTCACCCATCCTTCCTGTTATTGTTACCACCACAAAACCTTATTCTAAGCCACCTGCCAGGTGTCGTCCTATATTATTTTCCTTCTCATGTATTCTACAGGTTTACCTCCGTTACTTGCCTTTTGCATCTTTATCCTATCTTTCCTCCTTCAGTGCAGGCAGAGGAGCCAGTATTCATTTTCCCTCATCCTCTCTGAAGTTAACTGTCTCACCCTGAATTATGCTAGATACCTTTTTACATTTGTGTAAACAGGTAGTCTTCCTGGTCAGTCATTATTGTCTTCCACTTCTCTGGTGTTAGCTCCTTGCTACTCCCTATTTCACACACACTAACTATAACAGAGCAGACTAGAGAGGGCTGAGCAGGGTCCAAGGAGTAGGAAGGACAGCACAGATGTGACTTCCTCTGGATCAGATGATGATCTACTTCAGTATGGAGATTAAAATCCTCCCTCCTTCCTCTACATCTTTCATGCCATGTGCTGCTCAGGATGCATTCCCCCAACAGCTCTGCTCTCCTTCAGTACTAGCATCCTTGTTCTAATCATTCTCATCCTTCTGTGTTTTCTGCTTAACAAAGTGTAATTACAGCAGTAACACAATCACAGCGGCCACCATTCTCACTCTCAAAGCTCACACACTCCAAGATTTCTTGCCTTCTCTAGGACTGCCTCCCTCTTTCCAGTGGTGTGAGAAAGCAGTTTTCCTGCCTTGTACCCCTGATTCTCAAAATGAGCATCAAGTTCTTTAGCACCAGTCTGAACCAAGAGAGTATAAAACCATCAGGCAGTCTTAGAAATTCCTGACTAGTTCTTAGTGAGTACCTACTGCAGCTCTCCTCTAAGAAATACCATATCATTCACTTAAACGAAAGTAACTTCATCATTATATCTACCTTGAATAATTCTTTTTCACCATCAGACTGAGTTATCTCATTATTCACTCCTTTTTTCCACATTACTTATGGATATGTTAAACAGTACACTTGATTTGATAACACTCTGTAAGTGACCTTTCACCTTTTGGAAAATTGATTATTTCTATTCTTCACTTCATAATCTTTTAACATCTCCCAAAGAGTAACTTTCATTTTATCTGACGTCAGCTTAGCTTTTTGAAAGAGCTTGCAGCTAACAATCAGGTCATATTTTGTTTGAACTCTACATACACTATGGATCTGGATGATCTTCATGTGTTTGTTGATTTCTCCAAAGTTACAGATTTAGAATACATGATACACTGATGTAATAGAGAAGAGTCAGTTTTGATTTTGTAGATTGAAGCCAAGGCTAGGGGAAAGAACTAAGGGAAAAGAAGGGTGCGAAGAGAGCTGTATCGACAAAATTTGGGAGACTAATAGTATTAGAAAGAGAACTATAGTCAGCTCCAGAATGGCTAAAATGGTTTACTGTCAACACGATCAAATCAGGAACTCAGGTCAAGGTTGGTATTGGAGAGCATAGCTCACTGTGAGGTTGGATCAGAGAAAAATCTTCAGATTTTTTCCAATAGCAAGTAATCATAGTCCTCAGACTGTGATTAAGATGAGGATTTGAAGCTCTGGAGCTGAATAGGTAGGTTCACTGCAAGGTCAGCAGAAGCAGGACAAGTGCTACTGATTTTGCTGATTTGAGTTGCTAGTGTTGCAACTGAAGTTTATCATGCCTGAAATTGAGCTAAGAACACAGCTGCAGCATCAGATTTATCGTTAGATACTGTATGCAGGTTCAGGGAGGAAGCATATTTTTGCTAATATGGGTAAATGGCTTATACCTATTTGCCTACATGGAGCTTCTCCCTTGGATTACAATGAAGCAAATATAAGCCAAAATCCAGAACTCAACAGGGCAGAGACCTATTTTATCCTTCAAGTCTGCGAGGTAATCTAGAAAGCTACAATAGGTGGTCATCAAAGGAAAACATTTGTTTTCAAGACAAAGCTAGTTTTGATTCATAATATGGGGTTTGGATAGTTTTTTTTAAGGGTTGGATTGGAATTAGAGTTCGTAACACTGGAAGCTAATGAATTCAGTTTCCTACTGATTTATATGGAATAATGCAAGACCTGCTATCATAGAGATGTTGACTTGTAGTCAATCCTGGGGCAGATAGGAATACCTAGGTAAGTGCGGGGGTAGGGTATATACAGGGTTTAAGATAGAAGAGTCTGGAAAACTAGCTTTAATGTTAGCTATTTGTTGTAGTATCCTATATGGTCTGTAGAAGTAGTCTAAGGGTCAGAACCGATAAAAAGTAATGATTTTGCTTATTTTTGAGGCAGACCATGTTTGCAGAACTCTACTTAAGGCTAGAGTTAAATCCATAAATTCAGTAATGTTTTAGAATAAGAGGTGAAGGAGATCTTCTGTTCGTTTGTGGGATATACCCATCAGAGGACAGAGAAGACATGAAAGGCATATTGATAGTTTTTGCTTTAATCCTAGTCAAGGAAATATGATTGTTAGTCTGTGAGGTTAGGTTTTTATAAGGTTGGAATGGATTAGATATACTAGTGAATCATCTGCTGCACACAAAACTAATATGATTTACAGCACCAACAGGGACAACTAACTGTGGGATAGATTGGTCTGTTTGATCATAGTAGTTGTATTCATGTGTGGTGGTTTTACCCAGCTAAACAGCCGACCTCCACCACAACCGCTTGCTCACTCCCCCTCCTCAAAGGAACAGGGGGAGAAAACGCAATGGACAAGGGCTTAAGGGTTGAGATAAGGACAAGCAGATTACTCACTAATTATCGTCACGGGCAAAACAGACTCAGCATAGGGAGATTAACATAATTTATTACTATCACTAGCAGACTAGAGCAGTGAGAAACTAAAAGCAAACTAAAAACACCTTCCCCCCATCCACCCTCTTCTACCTCCTCCCCCTCGAGCGGCACAGGGGAACGGGGAATGCGGGCTGCGGTCAGTCCATATCGCTTCATCTCCGCCGCTCCTTCATTGTCACTCTCTGCCCCTGCTCCAACGTGGGGTCCCTCCCACGGGATGCCGTCCTTCCCAAACGGGTCCTGCGTGGGCTTCCCACAGGCTGCAGCTCTTCAAGAGCTGCTCCAATATGGGTCCGTACCACGGGGTCCATCCTTCAGGAGCAAACTGCTCCAGCATGGGTCCCCCACGGGTGGCAGCTCCCACCAGATCACCTGCTCCTGCGTGAGCTCCTCTCCATGGGCTACAGGTCCGGCCCGGAGTCTGCTCCTGCGGGGGCTCTCCATGGGCTGCAGCCTCCTTCAGGCCACATCCACCTGCTCCACTGTGGGCTCCTCCACAGGCTGCAACGTGGAGATCTGCTCCATTTTGTACCCCATGGGCTGCAGGGGGACAGCCTGCTCCACCATGGGCCTCACCATGGGCCGCAGGGGAACTTCTGCTCCGGCGCCTGGAGCACCTCCTCCCCCTCCTTCTTCACTGACCTTGGTGTCTGCAGGGCTGTTCCTCACTCCTCTCACTCCCAGCTGCTGTTGCGCAGCAGTTTTTTCCCTTTCTTAAATCTGCTCTCACAGAGGCGCAAACAACATCGCTCATTGGTTCAGGTCTGGCCAGCAGTGGGTCCCTTTTGGAGCCGTCTGGAGCTGGCTCTTATCTGACATGAGGCAGCTTCTGGAATCTTCTCACAGAAGCCACCCCTGTGGCCCCCCTTTTACCAAACCTTTACCACGTAAACCCAATACATCATGGAACAGTTAGGAACCTGTGCAACCTTCAGGAATAACCCAGAAAAAAAATGAGGGTAAAGTAAATGCCAGAATTACTGGCATACTTAATTCTAGCCAGAGATCTAGCTAGAATTAAATAAAATTGGGATTAGGAATTGGACCTCTGGGAGTAAAAAAAAGAATGGATCCTCCAAGACCAACAAGGCTGTGGTTATTGATGTTCTCGTGGTTGTTGATGTCCCCATCCAATGTTAGCGGTTCTTTCAAATGTGATTAGTCTGGAGGTTCATCTAAATAAAGATGAGGGATAGAGCCCAAACAGCTACATTTTTTACTGAATTGTGCAGACCTAGAAGCTGAAAGCTGTTGCCAGGGAAGCAGAACGGCTGAGACGACTCCTGAGGCAGGAAACGCAAAACAGACCCTAGAGTTAAGCCCTGGAGTGAACATTAAGTGTATTCTTAACCTTCAAGATATTTGGGGGTCTAAGGTAGTCATCAGCAATTTCATAAGGGTCACAATGAACTTGAGAGCAGTATATTGCAGGTCTGTTTTAAACCTAATTTATGTTACTCCTAATTTCCAGCGTACATGCATTTGTTGACAATTTAAATCAATTTGTTGTTGCATTCTCATAATGATCTTATGATAGAGGGATCGCCGTGCCCGTGTTCAAATTAATATGTAATTAAAATCAGCTTCTCACACAAATAACCGTCAAACTCTTCAAACCAGATGGAGGGTCTGTCTGGGTTTTACAGATTGGATAGGTTATTTTGCAGCTGAGCCACAGAAAGCCTTGCACAAGACTACCACTACATTTCATTGGTCGCTGTCAAAGGCTGTGGGCAAAAGTCCAGATCTAGCAGAACAGTTTCTGCCTTGCTTTATCATCCTCTTTGCGTAGGTAATATAGCAAGAATACCAAAGGACCTAACTTTGTAGAGTCAGGAAAAGCATACTGAATTAGTTTTCACTTCCAACTAACAGCAAAGAGAAAAAATCTGAACCTTCTCCAAAAGACAACAGCAAACTTAGGAAATTTAGGCATCAGACAGCTAAGTGGGTCTTAAGAAGAAAAGAAAAGAAAAGAAAAGAAAAGAAAAGAAAAGAAAAGAAAAGAAAAGAAAAGAAAAGAAAAGAAAAGAAAAGAAAAGAAAAGAAAAGAAAAGAAAAGAAAAGAAAAAAGAAACTGCATGTAAGAACAGTTTCTGATACAATTCAGAGAGAATGAAGTCTTCTCTGAGAAAAGGAATATAGAATAAATTTGAGGTGATGTAAGACTGAAAGAAGTTGAAGACTAAAACCCAAGAACTATGAAATGAGACCAGAACAGCTGAAAATAAATACAGAAGTTCTCGCCCCAACATGAGAGATTGAACTTGAGTCTGTACATGAGACTTGTTGAAAACTTCTTTTTGTTTCCTTAATGGACCACTGAAACTTGAACAGTAAATATTCACCTGTGTATATTCTCTGTGTTACCTATTATCAGCTGTGCCTGTTTACGCTACCCAGCAGCTCCAGATGTTTTTCTGGATATTTAAAGGGCTACATACCCTGTTATATACATCCCAGAGGCTTCTGTAGCTCCCTTCAAACAGAATTGGAGCTTACACTTCCTATTCTATGCTTAGACAAGCAGTATTGCTTAATACTTAAATATTTTGGGGATATTTAAAGCTGCACTGCAACACACATGTAGGACACACAGCTTCTTAGACCAGGAATTTTTCCTCATGATATTGATTAAAAGCTGACAAAAGCAAATATAGACTTTCAGGTTCACTTTAGTCAATAATATCTGAAGTGCTAATGGCCTGATGTAATGGAACCAGCTGGCCACAACACACTTCATAAGCTATCCAGGATTTTATATTATGAATGTGACCTTTTCTGTTTCTCTATCTTAACCTATTCAGATAGAGTATTTACTGGTTGAAAACAAACATAACATCCCACGAGTGGGTTTAGGGTTCACCAACTGTCACTTTTAACAAAAGCTAAAATAATTCTGCATGTTCCAAAAACAATAAAGGCTGCTTTCACAAGTTTTATTTGCATACAGGTGCCCATGCACAAATTGTCTGACTCAGTACCTCTTAGCCTACCTCAGGATTTTATCTGCCAGGCCTCCATCCACAGCTACAAGTTATTGCTCTCACAGAGCTCCAAGATTAAGCTGTCCTTAAAGAAACACCAGCTCTGAGTTCACCAAATTCCTCTTGATACACTGGGCCACATCACCCTGCAGGTTCACCATTCCTCTAGTGGTTTCTGAGCTAGGATCAAAAGCATGACCAGGCTATGGCTAGGATAGCTTCTAAACTTCCAGCTCTCATTACCAAAGGTAAAGCAAGTTATGGACCCTTTCTTCTCTGCCAAGTGGATCTTGCCTTCCTGGTGAGAAGATCTCTGAATCCACTTCAAACAACTACATGGGAAAGAAAAGGCTCAGCTCCACTGTGGAGAGGGGGAAAAAAAAAAAAGGCAGATGAGTAAGTCTCAGTGTGTAAGTCCCCTTTTCTACAAGCAAAATGCCTTAGGGTCTGCAGTCTTCTGGTGGTCTGCTGCCAAGGAATACTTTCAGCTCAATTTCTACCACTGCTGCTGCACTCTCTAGTGATAGCATTCAGTTGTAGCAATCCCATTTCCAGACTTCCTGTGGGAATATCCAGAAGAATTGTTCAAGCGTCACTTGTTTTACTATTTCTTAAAGGAAAAGTTATCTCTGCTTTCAGCCACAGGGTAGAGGAATTCTCAATCTCCTTAGACTCTTGTAGGGCTGAAATCTCAAATATATATCTCCTGCTTTCACCAAGGCTTCTTACCTTAATTCAAGCCAAATCAGAGTAGTTATACAGTCTTTAGTGTCTCATGCTTCTTGTTAGCTAATGATGTATCCCTAGTTGGGGATCCATTCCAGCTCTAGTTTTAGGTACCATGGCAGGAAGTTTTTAAATTATCCCTGCTATGAAGACTTCTGTATCTATTGCGGGTTCCTATGTCCTTGCACTCACTTAAGGTCTCTCTTTCCCAGGAGCTGTTAGGAAGAACAAGAACTGCAGCTGTAACAGTTATATTAGTCAAGAGTTGTTACTATTCCTGTCACCAGGCATCCATTATTCATTGCTCTCTGGTAATTTTGACTGTATTTCACAGAATCACAGAATCACAGAAACACAAGGTTGGAAAGGACCTTCAAGATCATCTAGTCCAACCATCATCCTATCACCAATACTACCCACTAAGCTACTAAACCATATCTTGTAGCACCTTGTCCAGGCGCATCTTAAAAACCGCAAGGGTCGGTGACTCCACCACCTCGTTGGTCAGGCCGTTCCAGTGCCTGACCACTCTCTGAGAGAAAAAGTTTTTCCTGATATCTAATCTAAATCTCCCCAGGTGCAACTTGTGGCCATTTCCTCGAGTCCCATCATTAGTTATCTGNGATGCCACTGGCCTTCTTGGCCACCTGAACACACTGCCGGTTCATGTTCAGACCAGCATCTATCAACACTCCCAGGTCCCTTTCCTTATCAATATTTGATTTTGCATAAGCTGGTTCCATTTCCTGTTAACTATCTCAATAAGTACAGCTCCAAAGTACCATTTGTTTTCTGCTCAAAAAGAAAAAAAAAGGGGGGGGGGGGGTTTTTTTTACCAATTTAACCTAATCAAATTAATTTTTAAAAAGAAAATAACTACTTTGCCTCAAATGACACCACAATATACATCAGATCCGCCTTCCCAAACTGACAGCCTCCCTTATCAAAAGAATTACTTTACCTAAACTTTTCTCACCTAACCTGGAGAACTCTGAAACTTCTTAATTGAAAATAAGCTTCTCTGGGCTGATTGCCATCAATTGTACCTATTTATGGCAGCCATTCACCTTTCTGAGACTTTTAAAGGTTCGTATACTGTATTCCATAACCCTAATTCCTTTCTGTCATACCTGTGAGGAACAGACCTATAACAGTCTTCTTCCCACCATCACCTCATTCTTATTAAATATCTGGATCTTTTAGGTAACTCAACAAGAATGTACCCTACTCTTCAATGCGCTATTCCACTCATTACTATTTGCTGTAGTTATACTAAATTCATCCTTATTTCTACACTAGGGCTGGAAAACTTGACAAACTAGAAAAAAATACATAAAAGAGGACCCTAAGACCTGGTATACATCCAAAGTCCAAAAAGAACACCCCATCCCCACCCCACAAGAGTTCTGAAGCTGCAAGGTTTAAACAGCAAGGTTTGCCCATCCATACCCAAGGATGAGTTGGACTGCAGCTGTTAGCAATAACAAGGAGTAGATGGGCTTGATCAGCAATCAGTCTCAAATGCTTCTGAACCATTGCATGCTCTCTGTGCTGGCTCAGGAATAGCAATACCTCTGATGGACCTGGAATCACGTACGATCGTGAATTCTCTTTCCAGGCATGACACTGTGACTCCTTTCTGTGGACAGCCCCCAGTATCTAGAAAGAGCTGGTAGCTCTAGGTGATCCTGTGCTGGGAATGACTGCCAAGAACCTGGCGATCTGGAACCTCCCTTTTTTTCCCCCAGGAGAAACTATCTACCACTCTCCTGATTCAACCAAGGATTAAGAGCAATCTTTGAGTCTCTGCCTACTGCCCCAAATAGAGCTTTTAAATTAAAAGCTCCTTTTTTGTTAACGCAGGTAAGTCAAATAAGACTCCATAAGAATCAGTGTAAGGTTTTTTTGTTTTTTTTTTATATATAAACATGGCATTTGCACATAGGAAAGCAGACAGAATTAGAAGAAAAGAAGAAAGGATGGAAAACAAGCCACAACCAAGGTCCAAACCCAGCACCAGGGACCTTGACCCACCGCAGGACTTAAAGACAAGTGTAATCTTCACTTTACTCACATGAAAGAGTGAAACTGTTTCTCTCTCACACACACACTCTTTCCCCTTTTCTAATGCTCTCAGAGATTTCTGTCTTTAGTCAGTCATCATTGCTGTAAGTTTCTTTAAATTGCAATTGGATCATCTCCCAGATTCTGGGGGGACCCATTTGTCTGAGAAATTCCAGCGGATATAGCTCTTATCTGATAAAGTTCTCTGTATATTCATGTTCCTACATTTTATTTTCTGTCAAATTACACTCTAAAGTTATGAACTTTGTGATCTCTCTGTGTGTTTCACTGGGAATTTGGATCTTAACCTGTACACTTGCCACCCTCAGCCTTAGAGATTCCAATGCCTAGGCACCATTTGAAATCATTTCCACAAGTCTGTTTCACTTTTCATTCTCTCTGAGAACACATGTGGCTCTTGGTCACACACAAAAGCACTATCTATAACAAAACAAAGCACTACTGAAGCCACTAGCATTGTGCAAATCTGGATGGTTTCCAACTAGCGTAGTAGTGTGGAGAAAATGCAATTACTGAAGTATTTTCATGAAATTTATACATTATTTGATTTTCCATGTTGTATTTAGCGTTGTTACCTACCATAGCAGCAGTGGTGAACAACTTTGCTGCAAGGTGTTCAGCCTAGTCCTTCCTGCAGTTGTCTCTATTAAGAAAAGACGTGTGTGAGGAGCTACTTTGGAGATGTAAGAAGGAATTACAGTTGAGCCATAAATGTGCAGGAACACTAATGAGCTGAAAAAAAACTTTCTGCAGGTCCTCTCCTGTTCTTGAGAGGAGAGCACAGGGGTTATTTCCAAGAAACCACTGACATTTTGAGCCAAAGAGTGAAAGTAAGCATTAGTTGTGCTAGGAATAGTGCTGCCTGGGGCAAAGGAAACAAAGTTGTGTACATCTGTGGTAAGCTAAGCAGCAGTGTGATCGAAATGCACCTGTATATCTTGCTTTTTCTTTTCTAACCTGAGAACTCCATATGCTGTGTTCCACATGGGAACAAATATTGTCACATGCAGATTTATACACCTGCTGGTTCCCTTGCTCCCAAGATGGTTGTGTTTCTGAGAAAAAAAAAAAAAATTGTCTGGTCCAGCAGGGGAGAATCGTGGTGAGAAATAGAGGAGCTGAAGTTAAGACCCATCTCATGGCAGTGGAACTGCTACGGCTGCTTTGAAGAGCAGAAGACCATGCCAAGAGCTGAAAAGAATATGCTGATAGAAACACTAATTAAATGCCTGTAAGCTCAGCAGTTTGTAAGTCACATTAACACAATCAACTTAGTAAATCTCTTAGAATTACTCAAATCCATTTTCATGACTTAGTTCTAACTCTAAAACTCTCTCCCCTTGAATTGTATTCTCCCCTTGAATGTAGACCAAAAAAGAGAGAGAGAGAGAGAGAGAGAGACATTAAATAGATGGTAGGGTCTCCCCCAGTATAAAAGAAAATTTGAAGAGGAATGAGTTTTAGATTGAAATGAGAGAGACAATGGGAAAAGCAGTCCTACACTGTTGAAGTCCACTCTATTTTATAAACCAATAAAATACTGATTGATAGATTCCTTGTGCAATAAAAATGGAAATAAGACAGATATACTTCTTCCTTGCTACTCATTTAAACAGAAACTTCTGCACTGTTCTGAGAAGTACTTTCTCTCTGAGGACTGAAAGAATTTAGAGAAAGGCAAAATTTTGCATAGCAGAAAACCAGCAAATTATCCAAATTATACATGGCTTCCTGGAACTAATAGTACTAAAGAAAGATAAGCATATTCAAAGAGTAAGAGCTAGTGCTCTATTACTAGAGAAGGCAGTGATCTTAAATTCAGGACTGATAAAGCAACTAGCAACTACATTGGATTACACTTCATTTACCTCACTTCACAAAAAGGATTAGTTAAAAAAATAATAAAATATTCTATGAAAATATATAATAACTAGTTAAACTGAGACCCTAAAGCAGTATTATACACCTCAGCTGGACATGAATACATTTCATCACAAGTATTTATTCACCATTTTCTTCCTTATTGCATGCAGCTACAGTCCTGCCTTTAACAGTAAGGCGCATCAAGAGGTTAAACCACAGTAGAAAGTCAGTTAGCATCCAGTGCTTCATCTTAGCTTTTGGACTAACAGGCCCAATGATGCCCTTCCAAACATGGGGAGAGAGAAGCAGAAAAACCAGCAAAAATCTCTTGTGAGAGCCTCCCATGGACATCCATCAGGACATTGTGCACTACAAGGGAAAGAGCCAGGGAACCTCTGGCCTCCACATGCCACTCACCTTTGAGTTCCCACAGTAAGGTCTGTACCAGCAGCAGAAGCCACAAACCAACATATGCTTCTAGTGTCCATGGCTGGACAGTCAATTTAAACTACATTTCTAGAGCCTCTTCTACCTGGAAATTCACAGAATGCTGCTTTAAATGTTGGAACACTTCACGCACTCAATATCAGGTTACAATAGATCTACCTGTGAAAATCTAAGCTCTTCTCCCAATACTCACACACCTTACAATCAATCACCCCCAGGACCCTGTGGATGCCTTGAGGATTGTTTCTTTGTCATCTGGAAGATCTAAAACACTGGCTTGTACTCTTAACTTTCACTAAGCCTCCCTGGTATAGAAGGCAGGGAAAAAAAAGGGTTGGTCCTCCAGGTAGCCATCCAGTAATAGCCCAGTAATTCCTACTCACCTTTGCAAGCAAACTCTTAAATTTGCTTAGTAAATGCAATTCCGCTAGTCAACAGCAATCTGCTTACTAACGTTAACAGAGAACGCAAAATTTCCATGAAAATAAAAG
Source organism: Chauna torquata (assembly GCA_013399475.1). Taxonomy (NCBI): domain Eukaryota; kingdom Metazoa; phylum Chordata; class Aves; order Anseriformes; family Anhimidae; genus Chauna; species Chauna torquata. The sequence continues at coordinate 24,087 of VXAL01007840.1, read as the reverse complement.
GTTAGAATCAAAAGCAATTAAAAAGACAACTACTATATTTTAACAGATGTAGTAGGCACAGGCACTATGTTTAGATAAAGCATAATCATAGATTACAAAGATTTGGAAGGAGCTTTATAAGACAGCAACAGATATGAGCTTACTAAGGGTACAGTTTGAACTGTGAGCATCACCTGCTAAAATATAAAGCAGGGCAATTTTAACCAGCATGGACAGAGGCAATAAATCCAGTTGTATTTTGTTTTTTTTTTTTTCATGTTTTTGTACCCTTCATTTCAAAGAAGTATGCTCTAGAAATCAGATGCTTTTACAGAAAACCATTGCAGAAGCATAACATCCAAGGTGAAAAGGAAATTGCAGTTGTCAGACAAGTTCATCTCAGTACTTAGAAGTAGCATCTGCTTGAAATTGTCCCTGATGAACAAGCTGTATTCTTAAATTCCTGTGTAATCTGAAAATCTTTTATTTAGACATTTTCATTTAGAACTGGAGGGATTCGGTTTGAAAGATTGCCTGGATATTTCTCAAAGTAATTACCACAAAATCACAAAACTCTGTCAAGAGGTGTTAAAAATCCAGGTAATCAACATAAGCACTTTGAAGAACACACAGCAGAGACCCTTACAGAAGCTCAGATATTTTTAATGTGAATAACACTGAAGAATTAAGATCCATTTTTTACTGACTCCAGAAAGTCCATTAATTCCCTTTCCCTTACAGATGGAAAAATGAGGCATACTGTGTTGATAAGATTGAGGCAAAAACTATGTATTTGCCAGAATATAAGTGGTTACTGCCCAAATAAACATGATTACTCCTTTCTTTTATCCCTGAAAACATGGGCTAACCTAAGCTCCCACTTTAACATGTTTCAACTGTAAAGGGCAAAAGGATTTTTCTCATTACATACAGATTCAATGGTATTCATTATATGTCAATCCAGGCAGCTACATAACAGCAACGTAACAAGGAATTTTAGGTCTGGATCCCTCAAAGTGGTCCAGGATTACTATTTCTTTGTGTTACGAAATCTTCCAATGTCACAGGGAATTAGGAAGCATTTAATAATGGAGCTTTGCTGAAGAAGCTTCCAAAGAATGATCTTAACCATGTGAAGAAAATAATTCATGCAATCAGTAGAAGACTTTGCAATTAGCTTAAGTCAGCTATTTCAGGGGACATTAAAAGGAACACGCAAGATTCCTTTCCCATTCCTGGAAACTGTATTTTTTAGCAGTAGGCAATGCACACATAAATGCATATGTCCAGTCTTTTTAGCTCTTTTTATTTATTCTAGCGTTTGATATATACTGACAGAGAATGGCTATCGAGAACTAGGATGAAAATCGTTTTCTCGATTTCCCATGTATCTCGGGAAGCCCTCCTTAACTAACAGTTTAAAAAGAAATAGTCATAAAGTGTTTCTCCTATTATTAATAGTAATTTTGAATGTTGTTTTGTAAGAAAAAGATTAGCGGTAAAACGTTTTTGTATTTCATAAGTTTATTTAGTGAATCTGTCGACATTTATAAACAGTGGCTCCTTTTCACAGTGTTCTGAATACAGCAAAAACAGCAAGCTCATTTCAAATGTTTTATCAGAACATATATTTTTAAAATCTAAAAAGGCATGGGTGTTCAGACAAGAACAACGCAGGATTTATTCAGGAAAAAGAAAGTTATTCACTTGCTATTGTATCACAGAAGTGTGAACTTTGATCTAACCTAGTTCAACATACATGTTCCATCACTCCTATCATTCAAGCTGACCTCTTCTAAGCTGAGCGGTACAAAAGGCATTTAGATTTTGTTTCAAAAATAAAGCCCAATTTTGCTATAGGAATAAGAAAATTTCCAGTTAGTGTTTCTACATATCCTGGACAGACCTAAATTTCTGCTGTTTTCAACTGATTTAAGCCTGAAATTCAGGAATACCAGGATGCAGAGAAATCTTATTCCTTAAAAAAGGAGAAGTATCATAAAAACCATAGTGAATGCCAGAGTTACTGTGACAGAGAAGACAATTCAAAACAGAGGTATTAAAACACAGGAAAAATAATGTCAAAACTGATGATAAAAAACAAGACAATTAATGATTATTTCTGAAACAATTTGTATTCTTATGGCAGAAGTGATGATTTCAACAATATATTTGCATAATTTTTAAACTGTTTTTGAGACAGATGCTTATTTGCAAATGTGACATTCATTTTTAGCATTTTTTATGTCGTGTTTTGTATCCTTCCTATTCACATACAGTAATTGTTAACTGCACTATGAAAAATAGTATCTTGACACTCTGTTCTAGGTATTCAAAACTCTGCATTGTTTGTAGAACTCTAAAACATTTTTTTAAGTGCAAAAGTTAATTCTCAGCTCTAGTTAAAAGAAATGCAGGTCCGCATGGTTTCAAAAGAGCACTTAAATCCATCAATGCAAATCTGGATTTCTGTAACATGACTGAGGAAAATGCAGAAGGTAGGCAAAGGTAATGTACAGAAGCAGGGTAACAAATCAAATATATACAGAGCACAGAGGGATAAATGACATTTCAGGTCTGGCAGCTCTAGATTTACCGTTAATTGCTAAAGTAGTGGCATTTTTTAAAAAATCTTCTTTTTCAATTAGAAAATGAGTGAAATACAGCCAACATTCACTCAGACTGGTTGCCAAGTTATGCCATAATTGCAATGGAAATCATAAGAACTATCAGGTAAAAGGCTTATTGAGCACAATATGCTCTGTTGACTGCAAGATTTTTGCCCATGTAGAAGCATGAAAAAAAAAAAAGTGTTATAGAGTGTTATGCTTGGTTAGCACAATCCATACTAGGAAATGCAGTGTGGGTGGGACAAGACAGATAGGTCTGCTATTCTTAGACTGTTGATGCCCTATAGCCACAGAAATATGGAGTGAAGAATGGGCAGAGTTTTCACTGGAAAAAAAATGTTACATGACTCTTATTTTGTCTATAAAGTAATGAAGAAAAAGGGAGAGGTTATGATTTTCATTCACAACCCCTGTGTTGCAGAGTAGCATGGACACTTATTTTTCCACAGGACAGAGGAAATCATATCCACAGCCTCAGGGCAGGGTATTTTCTATCACCTCCTGTAGCTCATGAGCCAGCCTATTTCCAACATTGCCTAACAAGATCTCAAGAGCAGGTCCTTACACTGCTCATATGACAGAGAACATGGACACATGACACAAGGACGTGAATAAAAATCATTCTGCCTTGACTATACTGGTACAGTCATAGTGTTTACACTACTGTAATCTGTTTCCATAAGGGAAAAGGAATGTCTATATAGGTATAATTGTCTTTAAACAATCATAGACCTTTGCAACAGGAGGATTTCTACCAGTATAATTAGCTAAGGAAGGTAAAAGTATACCTTTACATGACCTAGTTATTATGCAGATAACACCTTTCAGTGTATTCTAAGGAGAGGTTTACCAGTGCTAAGATATTTGTAAGAAACTATGTTCTATAAATATGTCTTCTTTGAAAAGGTAAGCACTGCTAGGCTCTAAGTCATGCATTTCTCTAACAACACAAATATTAAATGACAGGCCTTATGTGAATGAATAGTGATCTTAATCAACCACATCCAATGAACCATAGCATTATAATTTGATCTTGTTCATTACTTATTACTTGGCATTAGATAAATTGGGAGTACTTTTTGAATTAACCAAGCACAGCTGAGGTTTCTCCTCCATAACTCCTTCAGTTAATCATATATAGATGTTGACTTTTATATCATATTTTGGGTTATTTAATGTAGAAGCATGCATAGCTCATAATAAATGAGCTCACAGTGTAAATCTGCATGCAAAGGAAAGTTTTAAATATGCTAACAACTTTCATATTTAGTACATTCAACAAAGCATCTGGAGGAACTGGACCAAAAAAAAAACTAATAAATGTAGACTTTCAAAATTTAGTCTTGCATAAATCCTCAGGTGACGCTGTAATTGTGCAGCCCACATGCAAATAGAGAGGAAGAGATGTACTTAAAGTGATGTGGGAATCTAATAGAAGATAGGATATTCCAGTCTTTCAGATTATTCTGTGACCAGCACAGTCTATTCCAAGTTTTATGGGATAAACAGATATATGGTACTGTTCCTGCTAGTAACTGCTAGCAATAAAGCATGCTCATTGAGAGCAAGTCCTAGAGGAAAAGAACATTTATTTTTTCATTAAATGGGCACTTCAGGATATGCCTAGCCTTATGATTTGTACAGTTCCAAGTTTCTTTGGAGGCAGTTTGGAGATCATGCCAGGAGCTGCCTGTTCCTCGGGTCCTGCTGCCAGGAATAGAGACATCAGCCCAGCTTGTCTGTTGCCAAATCAATGCTCATCAGACTGTTGATCTTGTGCCTAAGGAAAGCCCTGCTCCTGACATTGTCCAAGACATTCATTTCTATTCTACACTGGAAACACAAGTAGCTAGCACAGAGATTTTACTGAGAGCATTAGACTGCTTTGCTTCTGGGTCCTACCATATCACATAACATATCACTGTCAGCAGATGGCTTCCCTGCCCTGCTTTAAAGCAATCTAAACAGCATTGTTAAGATTAAAAAAATGCTTCAGACTGGTAATAACAACAACATAATAGGCAGCCTATTCTTCCCCAGGCTTGGTTACCTACTGTCTGAGTTTGTGTCAAGTGTGCTCAACTCCTCACCTGTCTTTATATTCAGGATGGTGTTTAATAAGCAGTCAGGTCAATAATTGTCAAGAAACATCAGCAGGTTGACAAGAAACTCCAATAACTGCTAGCAGATCATGGTAATGTTCTCTTGAGTGACAATCATCCTGCATACATGGAAGAAGAGTCAAAGTATTTTGTAAAAATATTAGAGAAAATTCACAGTAACTGCATTGGGTCAGCCAGGTTTAGGGGACATATGAACAAAGTCACATTCTGTCTATCTATCTCAATTATATTCTTATCTTTGGTTTCTTTAAAATATATTACATAGCCTATTTTTGGATCTTTTTAATGTTTTACAAGGATGTGAGTCACTATGATGAAAAGAAACAAACAAAACAAGGCAAAACAAAACAAAAATGGAAATAGTAGTTAGAAGAAGAAATATCACAGAGTATGCTGTAGAACGAGGTACTTCCTGCCATACGGTCTTACTGCAAATCCCTCTTAATGAAAAAAGGTTTCATTTCTGCTCTGAAGCACAGACTGCAGTCTGATGAGCCCCCAGCTACTGCAATTATCTCTTATTGTTACCTACAAAACATTGTCCTACCAATGTTCCTTTGTCATTGCATTGGGTTTACGTGGCAAAGGTTTGGTAACAGGGGGGCCACAGGGGTGGCTTCCGTGAGAAGATTCCAGAAGCTGCCCCATGTCAGATANGGAGGCTGCAGCCCATGGAGAGCCCCCGCAGAAGCAGACTCCAGGCTGGACCTGTAGCCCATGGAGAGGAGCCCACTCAGGAGCAGGTGATCTGGTGGGAGCTGCCACCTGTGGGGGACCCATGCTGGAGCAGTTTGCTCCTGAAGGATGGACCCTGTGGTACGGACCCATACTGGAGAAGTTCTTGAAGAGCTGCAGTCTGTGGGAAGCCCACGCAGGATCCGTTTGGGAAGGACGGCATCCCGTGGGAGGGACCCCACACTGGAGCAGGGGCAGAGAGTGACCACGAAGGAGTGGTGGAGACGAAGTGATATGGGCTGACCGTAACTCCCATTCCCTGTTCCCCTGCACTGCTCGAGGGTGAGGAGGTAGAAGAGGGTGGATGGGGGGAAGGTGTTTTTAGTTTGCTTTTAGTTTCTCACTGCTCTAGTCTGCTAGTGATAGTAATAAATTATATTGATCTCCCTATGCTGAGTCTGTTTTGCCCATGACGGTAATTGGTGAGCAACCTTCTTGTCCTTATCACATAAAGTTTTGGATCTTCCAGTACAAGGAAGACACGAATAAAGAGGAGTGAACTAAAGTTCAGTGGGGGGTTACTCCAAGGGCTGGGGGCAAAAGCACTTGCCTTGTGAGGAAAGACCAACGAAACAGGTCTTGTTCAGCCCGGAGAAGATACAGCTTCAGATGGACCAAACAGCAGTCTCCCAACGCCCGCAAGGAGATTATCAAGACAGAGTCAATCTCTTAACAGTGGTGCATGGCAGGAGGACAAAAGACAACAAGCATCCATTGAAACAGGAGAGGTTCAGACAGGTGTAAGGAAAGACTTTTCCCCATGAGAACAGTCAAACACTGGAGCAGGTTACACAGAGAGATTATGCTTCTGCATCCCTGGATGTTTTCAAGACCTGACTGGATAAAGCCCTATGCAATCTTATTTGATCTCACAGACAACCCTGTTTTGAGTAGGAGGCTGGCCTGGAAATATAGTTCCTGAGGACCCTTCTAACCTGAACTGTTCTCTAATACAATATAATCTTTTTTTCCCTGAACACTGAAGGAAAGGAGTATGAAGCTACAAGTTTAATGAATTCATCAAATCAGTGAAGGCATTTACAAGTGAATGCTGCACTCAATGTAAGCATGAAGGACTACAAGCCATAGAACCTCCCTGCAATAGCAAACTACCACACAGCAAATGGTTATTGAAAAGGATTTGCAGAATATCATTCTTCCCTGCCCTCACTCAGCACAGTTTAAAAATTGCCTACAAATACCTCAGGGTCAGATGAGAACTGTTTATACTGCAGGTCAATGGTGACACAAGAACAAGTGCGTATAATGAAATAAGTTTAGGCTGCAATTAGAAGATTTGTAGCCTTCTGAGAAATTAAGTTCTGGAACAAGCTGGTAATAGGAGTAATTGGGAATAACAGAGCTAAGTGGTTTCAAGAGCTAAGGAGCTTTATCAGAGATAAGTTGATCAATGTACAAAAAAAATTTAAAAAAAAGTTCTCACGTGAGAACTCAGAAGACTCCCATTCACTATGCTGAAGAAATATCTGGATACAGCCTATGTGATGATAGTCATAATTGCCTTTATGTGATATTAAAATGTAAACTAGCACTGATGGTCTTTAAAAAAAAGGATCTGAGTCAAAAATACACTCCTGCCTAGGCAATCCTGAAATAAAATACTTTTTCCTGTTTTACAATAGATTTTTGCCACAAAAAAATAACATCCTGAAAGAAGCATCAATATTATTCTGTATTCCACTATCCCTGAATTGTAGATGCGTCACAGTTTTGGCTGGGACAGAGTTAATTTTCTTCTTGGAGGCTCACACAATGCTGTGTTTTGGATTTTTTTGATGAAGATAATGGTGATGTTTTCAGTTGCTGCAGAGCATTGTTTGTACAGAGCCAAGGACTTTCCAGCTCCTCGTATTGCCCTGCCAGCGAGGAGGCTGGGGGTGCACAAGAAGCTGGGAGGGGACAGGACCAGGACAGCTGACCCAAACTGACCAAAGGGATATTCCATACCATATGATGTCATGCTGAACAATAAAACTGGGGGGGCTGGCCGGGGCAAAGGGGGGGCCGCTGCTCGGGAACAGGCTGGGCATCGGTCAGTGGGTGGTGAGCAATTGCATTGTGCATTGCATTGTGTACACTTGCTTTGTATACTCTTTTATTATTATTATTACTATCATTATTTTCCCTTCCTTTTCTGTCCTATTAAACTGTCTTTATCTCAGCCCATGAGTTTTACTTGTTTTTTCCTTCCAATTCTCCTCCCCATCCCACTGCAGGGGGTGGGGGGTGAGCGAATGGCTGTGTGGTGCTGAGCTGCCTGCTGGGTTAAACCACCACAAGATGTTAGGTTACTAGTGAAAAATAACAAAAAATGTCTGACAAATGCAGTGGTGAAGTTTACGACAGAACACAATTGTACATAACAAATAATGTTATTCATCACTCCTAAATGCTTTTCCTACAGTAGGAGGTACAAAAATGATGGGATAGGACATCAATGTTTTGGTCAGATGAGGACATGAATTCAGTTATACAAATTGGCTGAGCTTCAGCATATGACCCACGATTCCTCTGCATGAGGCTATATGGCCCGCTGCTGGAAAAAAGTGACCTCCATTAGCATCAAGGGAATACATAGCTATCATAAGTTCTAACTACAAATCAAAAGAAAGGACAGAAATTGTCTAGTGTCAGGCTACTTTTCCTGACCTACTAGAAAATAACAGCATGTCATCTACACCTGCAGTAAACAGTATTAAAGTCCTACTGAACACTCACAACTAGATAGCATGTTATTGCAAAACAGAAAATCAAACAAGCAGTGCCAGTCTGGGTAACACATTCAAATGAACTTAAACTTGAGATTCTTTCTACAGTTATTGTACTTTCTACCCTAACAGAAGCTGCTTTTCAGGAAATTTAGTATTTGGCAAATGTCTCACTTTACTTGACAAAATTAAGTTACCTTATCATCATTTACATCCTTATTTTTCCCACCTTCTTGTCCTTGTTCTAGTATGCATAATTGTAATTTGCAAAATGTTACTGATACAGCATTAATTGTTAACAGCTATTAACCACAGCATGACAGCTTATTTCACGTTCTCCAAGTACAGAGTATGACCTCTCACTTTAAGTTAGGAGGAACTTGTAAACCAACTTCAATATCTTAACCTCTTTAACAGCTTTCACCTGGGACTCCAGCTGTTGTCTGTCCTCTTGCCAACTGCTGTGAGAAAGCTGGAGTGCCAGAGGCAACTAAAGCCAGGTTCCTCATGGGAAACAGACTGAATGAGGTGCTAGGATTTGTTGTTCTCAAATATGACAATTCCATATCAGAATTGTTCAGATCGTCAACATTTTGGAAAAAAATGACAGATTCCACAGCCAAGGAGTGCAAAGGTTTTTGGCTGACGTGCATGCATGTTTTCACATTTCACAACTCTTGCAACTTTTCCTTTCTTTCTAAAGATGCATTAGGCATCAACTTCTTGTTTCAAATTCAGTCACATTTTCAGTGTTTTATGTGCAGCTGTAAGAATTTATTCTTTATTTTTCCATTTAAAAATTAAGAGTTCAAAATTAAAGCAAATGAGTAAAAGGGAGCAGCGTAGGCTGAATTCTAGTATCACTTCTGCAGCTGCAGTACACTGAAACCTAGCTGTATCTCCTACTGCTGATTAATGTCAGCATGACATATCTGAACTTTGATGTGTACAATGCAAAATCTCAAGTTTTAATGTATGTTTTAATACAACCAATTGGAGTAAAACACAGTTAGTATTTGGCTATCAAGAATATCTGATGTTGGAGCATTTGATCAGAATATACCTAAAAAGAGTGATATGGCAAAAACAGGGAGAAGCCAGAGTAGATAATCTGTATTAACCCATCAATTAGACTAGGATACAATCTCTTTTAATTAGCAGAAGATAATAAATCTATTTTTTACATTAAAAAAAAAAAAAAAAAGCTATTTCAATTTTGAAGAAAGCTATTTTACTCATTAACATAGCACCAGGAATACTGACTTATATTCTAGTCCCCCAGTACAAAAACCGCCATTTCATTTATGTGCCCTGTCAAGATGACAGAGCATCCCTTATGTATTCTTTTTTATTATTATTATTATAAAAAAAAAAAATTCCCTTTCACTTAGATAATGTTTCCTCAACTTTATCATGCTCAGAAGAACTTTGTATCTGTTAAATCATTCATTTGCTAAACAGCTACAGAAGAATAATGCAGACAAAATTAATAGTTGATGAAAGTTAAATCCGGGCACAGTCATGTAAGATTACAGCTGTTTCAGGAGAGGCACAGCCATTTACCTCACAACTAACAAAATATATTGGGGGTTAAGATTGTTTTGACAATAAAACAAATACAAAATACTGCTAACATTCTCTAACCTTTAGAGTTTAGAAATATGTTAAAATCAAAGCAAAGCATTCAAGATTCTATGACATAATAAACTGCCTGAAAATTGCATGCATATCATCTGCACAACACCTACCTACGTATCCATTTTAAGATAGGAACAGATTAGTTAAGTTATATGAAATATTAAAAGGCACTATAATATGATGGCACACATTTTCCTTAAAAGCAGCTGCAGAATTTTTTTAGACCTCTTATAGCTTCACTGTTATTAAATGTCTAATTGTTTGCCTTCCCACAGTTCCTAGTCATTTGAACACAGGTAAGGTTTATTTTTAATAAATACTAGATTCTGGTTGCATTCATACTGTCATAGTATCCAGAATGCAATTATGTCCATCAACAGCCCACATGTTGGTATGGAAAATGCCTTTGGTGATGAGACGGTCACTTCTTACATTTGGAGTACTTTCCCTAGTTTAGCTGCTCTCCTGCAATAGGTTGCTCTACAACATTTCAGAAACAAAAAGCAAGAGAAAAGCTCAATAGCTGTATAGCAAGTAGAAAGCTGAACTGAGATAGCTAAACTGTGCAATTAGGCATTCCTAAGGCTTATACAGTTCTCAAGAAAATTAATAAGAATTTATTGGAGCTGGATCAAGTCACCTGATGAAAGAACAGGTGAACTGGGATTCTCCTTCATGAAGGCATCTCTATAGAATTAGTCAGAATGATACGTTGCTAGAAAGGGACTGTTTACCAGATTCATTCAGCTACCTGGTTCAGATTAGACCAACCCTTCATTAGCTAGTTTGGCTATTTAGGAGTTCTCTTTCAAACGTCTCTCCAGCTTTACCTCAAGCTAAATCTTTTTCTTCCATTATGCTTTTACTCAGAGTGTATCTACTCTCAAATACAACTCAAGGGTGAGATTAATATTTCCTGTGATATTAACTTTTCACCACCCAATGGAAATATCCATTGTTAATACTGCCTTGGAAAGCCATATTCCCAACATGCTCCATCTCGTATAAGGCTCAAGTCATTATAGAGATTCTGTGGAGAAAACTCCAGCAGCATTTCTTGGAAAAGTGATCTTGACAAGTGCTTCATACAGGTGTTTCCAAAGGCTACGTACTGATTCTGGCTGGGATAGTTATTTTCTTCATAGAGGCTCATACGGTGCTGTGTTTTGGATTTAGGATGAGAACAATGCTGATAACACACCAATGTTTTAGTTGTTGCAGAGCAGTGTTTACACAGAGCCAAGGACTTTTTTGCTTCTGGTGCTGCCCTGCCAGTGAGGAGGCTGGGGGTGCACAAGGAGCCGGGAGGGGACACAGCCAGGGCAGGTGACCCAGACTGGCCAAAGGGATGTCCCGTACCACGTGGGGGCATGCTCAGCAATACAAGCTGGGGGAGTTGGCTGGGGTGAGGAGGCCACTGCATGGGGACTGGCTGGGCATCAGTCAGCTCGTGCTAAGCAATTGCATCATGCATCACTTGTTTTGTATGTTCCTGTATCATTATTATTTTCCCTTCTTTTTCTGTCCTATTAAACTGTCTTTATCTCAACCCACGAGTTTTACCTTTTTTTCCTCCCAATTCTCTCCCCACTGGTGGAGCGTGAGAGAATGGCTGTGTCGTGCTTAGCTGTCTGCTAGGTTAAACCACAACAAACTTACTAAGGAAGTGCCTGTTAGTGACAAAATAAAAGCTATATTAATATAAACATTAAGTATATGAACATCTATCAGATGTTAGTCCAAGCCAGAATTTTAAGTGAAAACATGACAACTTCAATCACATTTTGTTATAAAATTCTGGAAACATTTAAGATAAAAACAGAACATTTCCATTCTTTGTTTCAAAATGGTTTTGCATCTCAATAATATAAATAGGAAAACATGTAAAACAAAATTTTATTCAATTATACTGTTACCAACTTGGAACATAACTTCTAAAACAATTTAAATCAGAAATTTTATTTATTTCCTTTAGGCAAAAAAACTTCTATACAAGTCCATAGCAAGGAAAGTCTCTCATTAGAATTGCATTCCTAAAATTCAAGAGAAATTCTCACAAGCTGTATCTCTGTTTCTAGCAAAGGAGGTCCAGGAACCTACTGGTTCACAGGTCAAGAGGCTCAGATTGCCTCATGTTCTGCTTTCAAAGAGTGAAGTTTGTGACAGGTTTGTCTTGGAAACAGCTACTCAAAAGCAGTCCAAAATAGCGTCAGAAATCAAGCTAGTAAGTAGCGTGGATTATCAGGATCCAGTGCTCTTTCACTGCCTTCTTTATTTAGCAACATAGCCCCACAAAGTTCAGGACCATGCTTTTGCTCTTGCTTTTTACAAATTAGAAGATAACTTTTACACCACTTCTGAAGATCTATCTAGTAATATTAACTTCTTCTGAACACAAAAGCTGAGTAGGTTAATGTCCTTCCCATGTATGTAATCCCTACTACACATTATGACTGGAAATTATTGTATAATTGTATTATTGTTTAGGCATTGTGGTTTTGATGCATTATGCAAACTAAGAAAATTTACAAACCTACCTAGTTTATCATCATGTTGTTTCCAGATATGGGAATCAATGAGTATGGATATATGAATTTTTGCTTTTCAGAACAGGTTGATGCAAATAGTTATCTACTCAATCCCTGACTCTCCAGACCCTAAAGAACAGGCAGAGCTTTCAAAATAAGTTATTTCAGTTGAAACCAAAACAGAAAAGGATCATAAAATGCACTAAGAGGACATGTCTTGTCAAAGAGACTCTCCAACTGGTTGCTTACTCTGGCTTTCCAGTTCCTCAGCGCCATTGAAGAACAGACCAGGACATGAATGTTGGCTTTACTGTTTTCCAAACAAAAACAACATTCTCAAATATATTTCATTTGCCTACAGACAGATGCTCACACTTTTGATAGTTTCCAGGCTTTTTTTTTTTTTTTTTTTAAATACAGTTCACTAAATCAGACTGCAGTTTTCTAAATTTTGTGATTTGGTTCACAGCAAGAATGAAAGATCAGAAGAACATCAAAGTGATTTTTAATTTCAGAGATTGCTTTGATACACTGACTATAGGGTTCTCATTTAATGCACAGTGTATTTGTAAAAGAAAAATCAAAGCTTTTTAAAACAATGCTATGACTGCACATTTTATGAAACTCAATAGCTGTTTTAAGTGGTCCTAGCAATAATTCTGAAAGTAAAGCATCCACGATCCAATGTATTAGATCTAAAATTTATTTATTTGCTGGTACAATTTTGCAGAACTGACCAGGATGATTCATAGTGTTTAGGAAACAGTCTCTAGTTTAAATCCAACAAACTTCATAAAATTTGTTGCATGTCAATCGATAATGAAGAACTTCAACATTGTGCAGCTCATGTTCTAAGCTTCCAAATTTCTTTAAAATTGTTAATGAGTTGCATTATAATTCTCAAGAAGCTGCTTAGGATCCATTCAGGCAGCAAAACATTTGGTTCCTTACTATTTATTTATGTGCTTTCATTATCTAACTGCATTCAGGTAGTAATCCAAATTATGTACTGCAAATACAATCAATTACATCATCAATGAATAACTTCTTTTCATCCAAACAAACCAGGTTCTGTCCAGAGTTTTGTATGAGCGCTCAGGAATTCAGTAGAATTGTACAACTTAACTTATACCACCAATACATGTCTCAAGTAAAATTCTGTCTTTACAGAACTATCTCTAGACATATGTGCCATTTCAATCTTAATTAAACCATCAGAATAAAGCTTAAAAGGGACTTGCAAGGTACACAGATCTTGTGGTGCTTCTCAGTTAAAGAAATAGTGAAATTTCAACTCTTTTTCATGATCACATAAGACTCAAAGATATAACTTAGAATGAAAAGTACAGTTTGACATAATATTTTTTTCAAGTGTCAATGGTAATTGAAAACAACCTAATAATATGAAGCAATAAAGCAGAGTTTAAAGCTACAGGAAAGTTAGAACCTACTATTGCATGTGTGTGTGTGTGTATGTATATACATATTTATGTATGAAATATATGCGTCTTTCCATATTTTTTGTTTAAATGACTTTCCTGTACCTTCTAGAATTGTTTCTATTCCCATAATATAAATATCCCTAAAAAGAAAATATTTACCTAAAATTATTTAGAAAATGTCTTTTTAAACTGCTGAGTTTTTTTCTCCCCTTCAATCTTTTAGTCACAGTTCACGAAAAACATAAAAGGCAAATTTGTTAATTTTGGCCTTCAGCAACTTTGAAAAAGAAACATAGAAAACAGTCAAGATGTATTCAGAATTTCACTTTACAACAACTAGCTGAAAAATGTTATCATTTCACTAATGTTAGCCTAAAATCTAAATTAAAGGCCCAATCCTGTCTGCTTTTGAGAAAGTAGAAATTTTACTTCTACTTTATTAGAAACAGGATTAGAACCAAAATCAATTCAAAATGAATAAAAATCATAATGCACTAGTATTATGTTAACTAACAATGGAGGTTCAGTAAAAAGAATACAAGGCAAAGAATAGAATAGTGCACTGTGGTTTTATTGATGGCAGCAATGACAATTTGCTTCTTCCATATGTAAAAAGTATTCAGCTTCATATAACTAAGAACTTTTAAAAAAGTCTCCTGTGGTATCAGGTCCAAATTCCTTCTGCTCACACCAGCTTTCTTTGTTCCACCCTGTTGCTTGGAAAAAGCCAGAAGTTCTTCTAGAAGTCTTCAGCAAGTTGGAGCTGCCAGTGAATTTCTCCTCACCAGGAGAAGATTGCTAAATGAAAAATAATAAATAAATAAATAAATAAGCCCCCAAACTCTCTGCTCTTTGTGCTACATACACTTTATTGCTACTTTTTTTTCTCCTCCAAAAGAATATATATCTGGTTTTCTGTACATACAGAGATATGTATTTAGAAGAATGAATCAGAAGATTGCACTTCAATGCAATATATATGTGATTGCTATAACACAAGAAAAGAACACTTTCTGGCAATGACTTCTTACAAAAATTCAATTTCTCCATTGATAAGGGCTTTAATACAGATTTCACAGCAATTTTGAAAAGGTGTAGATTAATTCTGTCACTGTGCAAAGGAAGACCCAAGAAATAGATCATAACCAAGCACTCATAGGTTCACATTGTTAGGTTCTTTAAGCTCTTCCAAAACACGCATTTCTGATTACTTGTTTCCCTTCTTTTTCATACTATCATGGCATTCTACCCAGGCAATGTAAGCTCAGGAAGTATTTTTATTACTGTTAGACTCTAATTCTTGTATCTTTATTCTCTAGAGGGAATATCTTAATTTACAGACCTGTTACAACCAGTATTTGACTAGTTTGACCCTAAACAACCTAGAATGAGTTCAAAGGGTCTCAATGCAGTGCTCTGATAAAATTCTGAGTTACTGTCCTCTTCCTCACACTGCTGGATATTAATAAACTACCATTTCTATGCCAACTGCATTCACACTGAGGTATTGACCTTAACATGACTACTCTATTGCTCTGCCTTCATAGCAATCACCAAGCCAGGACTTCCTGCAAGACTGGCAGCAATTGTTCTTAATACAAGAAGTATTGAACAGTGTGGTGAGCTCTTCAGAGGGACGCAAATTCATAAAAAAAAACAAAACAGGAATTTAAAAACTTAAGTTTCCCCATACTTATGACCCTATTACCCTGTAGACACAAATTATGGTATTTGTCAGTACTAATTCCAGATTTTCAAGGGTAACTTCAACACCTAAACGAGTATGCAGAAAACTAATCCAGGAAGTGGTACAGCTTTATTTCTGCATTGCTGTACCAGTGCTAATAAGCCCTTCCTGTCAAGTGTTGGAACGTTGTACTGGTAGGTATAAGAGTTTTGGGGTATTAGATGATATGAACTACTGTATGAACCTCATGTTTCATCTTTGATATGTCCCTATCATACTCAATACAAATATGGCCATCAAACTTTGCTTTTAGAACTTATTTGCTTTTGAAGACAGGGCATCTTGGCATTTTTAAATGTTAAATATTACAAAATTAAAATTCTATACAATTCACCAGTTTCTAACAGTCATCAACAAGGGCTCTTCATCTCTTTTCAGGAAAAATCATTTAAGCTACTTTACACGATACAGAGGTATAAGGCATATAAAGCCTCTTCTCTCAGGGAGTAGAGGTGTCATTAATCAATGACCTGGTAAAGCATCCTTCAGTGGAAAGCTGTGGTAAAATTACCTCTCAATAAATTCCTTAAAAACTTCCCCTGATAAGTCATGTCATCTAACAGGTTATCAAAAACTCGAAATAAAAAAATATACGTCATGCTCTCAGAAGCTTTAAGGAATAAAAAGGAGGAGAAAAACATAAGAAATCCACTTCCATGAACTGATATTCAATATTCTTTAGCTTTCACATATCATGACACTATCGTACAAGTCTAGGTAAGCTGAAAACAAATTAGAAAAGGACTAGGTTTGATTTTCTGCCTTCACTTAAAATCGGAGAGGAACTGATTACATCCACCACTTACTTTTGGTAAAGTCTAATAGATTTTTATTACTGTTTTCTCTCTAGTTCAGCTGTCTTCAACCACCTCATTTGGTCACGTGTAATACATTTCTAAATTCAACCTAAGTTTAAAATATATAGCAGCATGAGATGTACTATTGGGAACTGCAAGCCATATGTGATAAATATATAATCACCACAGTGTCAGGTTGAACACCACTTCACCTATCAAACAAGGCAACTGACATCAGCTGTACTGGACTCCACACAAACTTCAGGAATCAAACCTAGCAGGTGAAAGCTAGTCTGTATCACACAGAAAAAGCTTCTGGATATAGCACTACAGTATTTTTACCATCAAAAAGACAGGTAACAGAGTGTTCTTAAACTGAGGAAGAATTTCTACTTTTTGATGCTATTCAGTGATAATCCCAAATGCCACACTAAGAGAAGGGAATAGGATGTTCAGTCTTCCATATATTCACTACAGCACTGTGGTGGTGGGACAATATGTTAAAAATTCTATGTAAAATTAAGGTTTGCCTTGACTAGAACTAATATAGGAGCTAACTAAGCTTAAGTAGAGACCTCCATCCCTGCTGCCACCCAACCCTTAAACAGAAAGCATGTCTTGCCTCTCCATTTTCTTCTTCTGAGTGTTCCTAGCTTCAAAAATCTAAGACCAATGTATTTAAATTCATCTTGTCAACTTCTTTTTGGTGTCTACATCCCACATCTGTTAGATTATTTCATGTGGAACTGCTGTTGAGCTTAATACTGGAAATTTCCTAAATACAAACTTATATCTAATACAGCAGATAATTAATTAAAATAAATAGATATAGCAAATCATTTTAATATAAAATACACAAATATTCTAATTGAATACATTTTACCCATTTAGAGATAGCTTCCACTTAGTTGAAGTGGAAAACAGTTCAGTTATGGCAGCCTAGGAAAAATGCATTTAGTATTTTGATTCAGATGGAATGAATCTTTATATCAAGCAGTAAATCACATTTTGTCCATAATGAATTGCTGTTTACAGGAGATACATTCTCTCCAGATGTCTGTTTTTCCTCTTTCCCATCTGACCAATGCGAAACACAATTTTCCAGATTTATACTGTACAATTTGAANTACTGTACAATTTGAAAATATCAAAATTATTACCTAAAGACAAAAAAAATTGACTGCCCTCTACACTGAGCAGATTTCATTATGCTAATCACACTGACACCTCCCTGAGCTGACAGAGCTAGTTTAGAACCCAGCTCAGTGTATACACACGAATTATTTCTGCATGCCTTATAATTATCTCATGACGTGTTTATTGATAGTCATCGATACACTTATTAAAATAGAAAATTTAAGGATATGTACAAAAATTAGAATAATTATCACATTGGCAAGAGTGAGGAGTAACTTTTTCTCCTCATATTGACAGTACTCCCCCAAATGAAAAAGGCACATGAGCATACGATCAAAAAAGCAAAGTCTTGTATTATTGCATGTCAGAAATACCCAAAGNGGAATGAATCTTTATATCAAGCAGTAAATCACATTTTGTCCATAATGAATTGCTGTTTACAGGAGATACATTCTCTCCAGATGTCTGTTCTTCCTCTTTCCCATCTGACCAATGCGAAACACAATTTTCCAGATTTATACTGTACAATTTGAAAATATCAAAATTATTACCTAAAGACAAAAAAAATTGACTGCCCTCTACACTGAGCAGATTTCATTATGCTAATCACACTGACACCTCCCTGAGCTGACAGAGCTAGTTTAGAACCCAGCTCAGTGTATACACACGAATTATTTCTGCATGCCTTATAATTATCTCATGACGTGTTTATTGATAGTCATCGATACACTTATTAAAATAGNGCAGCACCTATTAAACTAATTGGAGGTGAAGGAGTGGAGAAATGAAAGAAACTGAAAAGAGCCTGGTAAAAATAAACCAGCTAGTATATAACAAATCAGATGAAAGACGAAGACACGTAGATGTAAACCAAATAACATGTGTCCTTGCAATGACTTCTTTATTCAGAATAGACTTTTAATGAACACTTGAGAATTAAGGATTTAGAAAATCCATGAGTAAAATTAATGCAGTACAGCTTATTTGATTTGTTAGGTTTTTTTAATGAGAAAAAAATGTCTAGGAATTTTAAGTTCTATATTTGCTTGTCTAACGGTAACTACAATAACTTATTTGTTCAAAATACTCATGGTTTACTACCCAGTGCTGAGGGATGTTACACAAACCAACCACTTGCAAAGTTGCAGAATGTTCTCTCACAAACTTCACAAAGACTGAAGAACACTTAAGTACATAAAAATTCAGATCTATTTTTCTTGAAATCAAAATCTATAAATAAAATGTCAATATTATATATTTACCTTTTAATTCTTATTAATCAGTTTCTAGCTCTTGGTGGTTGATAAAATTGTTGAGTAGGTCGTGTGGACCGCCTTGGCTGACCATCACCTCCTCTGCGGAATTCTAGAGTTTGCTCATATGTTTCTTCTTCATCCTCCTGCAGGTAAATAGCATTGTTTTAAATGGAAGAGTAGGTAAATGCACTACACATGAGTAGGTATATACATACACACACGTATGAACAAACACATGCATAGGAACTGCTGCTTCTGTATGGATGACCACTTAATAAAGGAAATAAATAGTCTCTTTTTTTAAACCTAGGAAAGCTAACAAAATGA
The DNA here is from genome assembly GCA_013399475.1 of Chauna torquata. Taxonomy (NCBI): domain Eukaryota; kingdom Metazoa; phylum Chordata; class Aves; order Anseriformes; family Anhimidae; genus Chauna; species Chauna torquata. The sequence continues at coordinate 5,019 of VXAL01007840.1, read as the reverse complement.
AGAATCTCAAAACTCAATCCTCAGGGCAGCAGCAAAAGTTATTAAGTATTTGCAGAAAAAAAAGCAGAAAAAAAGCAAAATTATTCTCCAGGAGTCATACAGGCAACAAACTCAAGAAGCAAGATAACCTCAGTAACCTGCCAGATCAAGAGAAATATCAGCTTTCAGGAGTTTAGAAATGTGTGTAAAATGACACAAAAGAACTAGGAAATGGAAATGCAAGGAACAAAATCAGGCAATATGCATTCTAGAAACACAGATCTGAAACAGTAGATACAAATCTGTGATGCAGTAATATTGAAAAAAGCCTACAAGTATAGTGGACAGCAATTTAGACATGAATTTGCTACATGCAGCAATAATAAATATAACCTCTGAATAATGAGACAAGAAGTAATTACATATTTGTGATATTGCATTCGCTCCTGGGCATCTCAATACCAGAAAGATACTGACAAACTACATAGAGTTCAAAGAAGAACAACAGAAATAATTAAGAGACTGGAGAATGAGTTGCAAGGAAGACTAGAACACCTATGTATTTATTTTTAAGAGCATTAGAATTCCTAACAAAGAGAAATGGAAAAACAGAAATAT
>VXAL01007839.1:30446-80318 GCA_013399475.1 Chauna torquata | reverse complement strand
TGAGGCCTCACCAGTGCAGAGCACTGCCGGACAATCCCTTCCCTTGACCAGCTAGCCATGCTGTGCCTGATGCACCACAGGGTATGGTTGGCCCTCCTGGCTGCCCTTTGCCATTGACGAAAATGCCCAGATCCCTTGCTGCAGGGCTGTTCTCCAGCCTCTCATTTCCCGGTCTGTACATACAACCAGGATTGCCCCTTCCGCTGTGCAGAATCTGGCACTTGCTAGAGGTTAAGCCTCTAGGAACTGTTGTTGAGACACAAGTATAATGAATATCCTCTGCCAGTAATTATGGGGGAAGTTCAAGCATACCAAGAGCTTTTGAGACAGAGAAATGCCCAATTTGAATCTGTGGGAGTAAGGTCCTGCGGAAACATCTAGCCAGCAACATGTCACACTGCTGGAATTTTAACACGGGATTCAATTGCCGTAACAAAATGTTTTGTTTTAATGAAATGTGCTAGCTTTGGAGTTTTTTGTTTCATCAGTCTGAGTTTTGCTCACAAATACACATTTCTGTTAGATACCTGACCAATGATATTGCTTCTAGAAAATGATGTTCATCCTCCACTTGAATTTGGTAAAGAGCTCCTGTGACCAATGCACAAAATGCTCTACTGTCTTTATAAAACTCAGGGCATACACATTTTAAGAGATCCAAAGAGGGAGTGCAGGTTGCCCCTTTTATCTTTATGTATTAGCTGGTGTACATATAGCTGCACTGAGTTCCAGAGTTAGCAGATATATTCACCTTGCTTACATACCGCCTTGCTATGATGGTGTTACCCACCTGTGTACAGAAGACAGGCTTTTAAATGCATGATTAGGGATTTTCTGCTGCTTCAATTTCAAGGTACATGGGAGAGCTGTAACCTCTTTAAGCAGGCCAAAGCTCTTTGGTACGCTTTTGTCTTCTCACAGTAAGGGCAAAAGTCTGACTCAGGTCCTTCAGTGGTATGTGACTGGAATGGCTTCTCAAGTTATTCATCATAAGGATGCTCTGGTAACATTACGAGAACATTTCTTATTCTTTAGAAGAATGCTGACAGTAATAAAATTTTCAGCATGAGGACAGAAGGTTCCTGATAACCTCAAATATGACTGTGCAAAGAAGTAGCTTTAGTTAAAGAAAATCTACTCAGTGAGCAGAGCAAATGAAAGAATGTGCTGGAAGATATAGTGCTTGAAAAAGTTTAACTTCTCTGAGTGAAGGCGGAAAAAGGAAGATGCTAAATAACAATCATATATAAACTATATGAAATATAGGTAATAGTTCCTACAAAAAAAATTGAAGTTGAAATCCTGAGCCATCTGAGGTCAAGCATGAGGAGGGTACTAAGTTTAACCACTCATTTCACTGTCTCCAGGACTTTCCACCAGTCTGCTGGCATCGTACAATGGTGATTTTAATGCAAAGGTGGCAGGGGTGTAAACAGGATCAGCAAAGTTAATAGTAGACAGGATTTCCATCTAAGATATCTCCCATCACTTCATAAATTATCACACGAAACTGCAAAGTGGTAAGGTGATGCAGCTTGCCTAGAGAGCAGCAGAAGGTCAGTCACAAGGGTGGTGAGGCAGCCGTTCATCTCTTCTACATAAAAGTGGCCAGTCAGGATTATTTCCTCCTCTCTTTTCATTTCAGTGGCTTAGCATCTAATCCCTATTACAGGATTAATTTTCTAATCCTCTCTAAATCACACATGGAAAAATAACAGCATGCCAGCCAACTGACGGCACCTATTCAAACTCTGAATTGTCCCTGACATGTTTGTTTACCAACTTCCTTCTTTAAATTTCACATCTCTTCTGTACTTATTTTTATGCAAATATCTGTACATATATACATATGTATCTATACATACACGTATATGCATAAACACACACGTATATTTATATATTCACTTCAGGAACCTATGCTATCCCTTCCTACTTTAAAGCAAGTCCGTTCTAGCTGTTAAAAAATTTTCATCAGATCACCCCCTTGGTTTAATTAGAAATAAAATAAACAAAACACTTTAAATGTGTCATGGTTTTGGCTGGGACAGAGTTAATTTTCTTCGTAGAGGCTCACACAATGCTGTGTTTTGGATTTTTGATGAAAATAGTGGCTATGTTTTTGGTTGTTGCAGAGCAGTATCTCCATAAAACCAAGCACTTTTTTGCTGCTTGTGCTGCCCTGCCAGCAAGGAGGCTGGGGGTGCACAAGGAGCTGGGAGGAGATATAGCCAGGGCAGGTGACCCAAACTGACCAAAGAGATATTCCACACCATAAGACGTCATGCTCAGCCATAAAAGCTGGGGAAAAGAAGGAGGAAGGGTGGGGACGTTGGCAGTGATGGCGTTTGTCTTCCCAAGAAACCATTATGCGTGATGAGCCCTGCTTTCCTGGAAGTGGCTGAACACCTGCCTGCCCATGGGAAGTAGTGAAAGAATTCCTTGTTTTGCTTCGCTTGCGCGCGCTGCTTTTGCTTTCCCTAGTAAACTGTCTTTGTCTCAACCCATGAGTTCTCGCACATTTACCTTTCTGATTCTCTCCCCATCCCACCTAGGGAGAGCGAGCGAGCGGCTGTGTGGCACTTAGCTGCCTACCGGGGCTAAACCACAACAAAATGCCATTCTTTTTAAGGAAAGCACTTACATATAATAGAATAAATTCTCTCACTGTTGGAAAGTATGTAATATCTTGTAGAGGATGAATTATTACATAGGCATGACCATCAGAAAAACAGATTTGATTCCTTAAGAAAGAAAGACCATTGCACTGTGCTCACAAGTTGAAAAAGCACAAAGTGGGTTTAATGCTTATTAGCCTGCTTTGATGTCACAGACAACATCATCTGAAACAGGTTTTCTGGATGATACAGAAAATCCAGGGATCTGGATACCAGGCCCATCTAACTGAAGCAAAATATACCCTGAAAGATTTAGCAACACAGACACAGCTGTGCTCTGATATACCTCCTCCTCTGCCCTCTCCCCTGAGAAAATATTTGGGTTAACTGAGTTTTTATTTCTTTTTTCCTTTTTTCTCTGTGGGGGATAGTAAATGTATTAATAAAGCCAAAAGAATTCAAAATCTAAGAAACAAATTCTTTTCAGTTACCAAACCGAAAAACAGCCACTTCTTATCACCTGTAAAATAACCTTGCAAAAGTGTCCTTGTTTGTTAAGACAACGTACACTGAATAGCATTTCCATGTGAATATTTGTACTTTGAGGTCCTTCCAAAAGCACTGTAGACTTTGTATGTTGTCAGCAGTCTTTGCTGTCATTTGAACAATATTGCCTACTTCGTGGTGACATGAGGAAGCTTGCTGCCTCCCTCATTCATCACAAGGCTTTTTTCCAATTAGGGAATACATGCGATGTGAAAGCTTCATCTGCCTACTTACACAAAACAAGTTTGCTTCTAAAAGCCGTACACTGGCTCAATGAAGTGCACTGTCACTAATGTCAGAATAATGGAGTTGTTGAAAACCATCAAACACAGACAAGCACAAAGTGCAGCCTGGATCTCCAAAGTAATGCTCAGGGAAAAGAAGCAAGTCCTGTGTGACAAGGTGTCTCACTACCAGACACCTGCTGCTACAAACCTGGTGCACATGGGGATTGTGGAGTCCCTGAACTAGCAGCTGCACAAGTCGTCCACTTATTGTTGATAGCATAATGCCTTCCCTTACAAATCAACCCAAAGCAATTATTAACAGATTTCATTTAGACTGCTGCAAATGTATACATTATTTTCACATCTCACTCTGTCAGAAACCACACAGTCATTCAATAGTGTGGACTTAAACAGTCACATAAACACACAAGAAAAAAAGTAAATGTAACAAACAAATAAACAAATAGACAAAGAAAAAGAAATCCCACCACTCTGCTTTTTGAAAACTTGAATACCTTGCTGGATTCAAGGAGGGACTGCTTGATTGTTTTCTTGCTTGCATTTTGTATTTGAAGTGGGTTTTGTGCAACTGTAAGGAATGAACGTATTAACAGATTTACCTCCTAGCTGTGGTGGCAAACAATTGTATTTGCACATTGTTCTCTTCCTAGGACACTTAACAGGAAAAAAAAAAAAAAAAAAAAAGGTGTTATTAAAATTGTATCCTGAGGTCATTTGACTCATGGGACTCATTAGGGAATACATGAGGTCATCCAGCAGCTCATTCAGCCTTTAGTTTTCCTTCACAAAAGATGCTTGGAAGTGAGGCACCTGGAGGACTGCCTGCACCTGACGTCTGGAAACAGTCTTCAGATCTGGTGACAAGCCCGAGGAAGGCCCAGCTCACATAGCCTGGCAGAAGTAGTCAGGTGACACAAACTAGACTTAGATACCTGCTCCGTGATAACATGGTTTTAACCATCTGTATCTCCTACTTATCTCATAATTTCCCAATGGTCCACAGCTGTTTGTGCAAAATAATTTTAAAAGTGAACAGGCAAACAAGAAAGAAAAAAAAAACTTCCTTTACTGGAGTTGTGCTGCACAGTCTAGCTCTCCATGTTTGATTATCAGTTTATTTGCTTACATTTTGCCTAACTTTAACAACTACAACAGCCTTTACGCACTGCCTCCTGCCAAGGAAACGTGTAGCCAACTGGTACCAACTTGGAAAAGACAGCTGCAAAAAAATGAAAAAAAAAAAAAAAAAAGGCAAGAAAATACAGAATACATCAATTTTATATTTTATTTCACTATATATAGAATGTTCACAATCTTGTTGCCAGATGAAAGGAGGACTAACAGCCTAACTGATCAAAGTGTGCACAGTTTGGATGCAGAATCCACCTCGCTCCTGCCCAAATCACTGTTAAGCACAGCCAGCCTCTGTCTGGAAAACGAGGCCACATAGTTACAGTGAGTCTGTTCGCTGAAACCTCAGTTCCAAGAGTACAATAAGTATTTCAGTTTCACTGCTTTTGTCACCTGTAATAGCCAATCCATTTCTGGGAAGCTGGCAGATAACTAGATATATTATAAGCCACTTAACATGGCTCCACAAAACATTTTTTATTTTAGCTGGAATTGCTGAATGCTTCTAACGAGGGTATGCTTGTTCCTTAAGCAGAAAGATAGTAACACACAATATTTAATGAAGGATCTGGACATCATTTTTAAATTTGGTGCAGCTTCCTATGAATATATCTTTAAAAGATAATAACAGAGCAAAGAGCAAGGAGTAGGAGAGTGAGGAGTAAATGTGAGAAAGTTTTCAGGGATTCTTAATAAATCAAACAAGCAAACCCTCTGGGAAGTGTTTATATCCCAGGAATTTCAAGAATCGGTTCCTGAATTTGCTCATCAATGCCTTCTTCAATTCCTTACATGTACCTTCGTTCACTTGCAAAAATTCATACCTCCAAAATCAGTATTCCTGGACTGTTCTCTGTCTAGACTGATTTCAAGGTGAAAGAAATATGAAATATAGAATCAAACTTCCGTCATGTATTCAGTAAAAACGTAACTAATTGTTTACGCAGAGAGTGCTCGTATAGAACAGCCACTTAAACCTCGTCAATACTTTGGTTATGCAGTAGAGATAAAATGCAAATGTGGACATTGAAAGTATATGATTTATTCTATTTTAATATAAACCACACATGTGTATGAAGAAGGGAGGGTGGAAGTACACATTTTAGTGAAATATAAGACTTTTTGTGCCTTGCTTCCCTTTAACAGTAGGTTTGAGACGCTCAAGAGTCAGATTTGATCAGCATGTTCTGGTGTGGCTTCCTGATCCAATATGGCCCTTCCCCATATTCACTGTGCAAGCTCAGATCATCATCATAGGCAGAGAGTCCAATAAGACTGATGGGAGATATGGAATGATAAAACAGGAGAATGAGTTCCAGAAAGGTTGTAAAAAGGTTATGGCCAATGCAGGCGGGAGAGCAGGAGAGGCGAGTCTAGTGAAAAAAATAAACATGCTCTCTGCTAAGTACAGAAGACATCAGATTGAAGCCAGTCTGGCTTTCAGAGATCATTCTTGCTCCCTAATCAGCTGTCAAGCATACTTTTAATACTCAAAATTCTTCCTGTGTAATCATATAGTTGAATAATATATCTCCTTTTAATTCTATCAAATCATTGAAGAAAGATATACATATAATAATATTTTGAATGGAGTTTTGTGGGCTTTTCTGCAGAGCAAAAGAGAACAGAAGGAAAAGTCGCAATTGAAGGCAGGTGAGTGCTGGAACAGAAAGCACATACAAAGGTGAAAAAAAGAAAAAAACATGGAAGATTTTTATGAAAATAAACTTAATACATTAAAACTTCAAGAGTCCTGGCATAGCTGTTGGCATACAGCTTAGCATATCTTTCAGCTGGAAAAGTTTTTTTTTGTTTTGTTTTTAATGAACTCATTTAGATTTCATACACCTAAGGAGGTATATTTCATATACCTATACAGAGGGAATGAAGGAACTCTAAGTTTATGAATCTAAATGAGAGGGGCAGTGGGAAATTAGATTTCGACACTGAATGACAAGAAATTTCAAGGGAATGCCAGAGGCCATTTTTACTATTACTGTTATTTAGTAGCTCCAAAAAGAGTAGAGAAGATAGGGAAGCACATACATGAAATCTTAAAAGCTATAGTTAAAGGCTTGAATTTTATTCTATGCAGAGTGAGGAATGAAGTTTAAAAGGAGTTCTATTGCAGCAAGAAAATTATTTCTGACTGTATTTAGTACGGTTTTGTAGAAAGGATTCAAACCTTTGCCATAGTTGGTCTTCAGAAGTGGCTTGTTTGGGATCTGTGGGTGCTCAACACTACTTCAGATGAGCTACTTCCTACAACAGCATACCTTTGGGCCTACAAAATCAAAAACACTAATGAAAAACAACTTAAAAAATAGCACACTAAACACACATTATTGTAAGTCAGAATCCTGAACATTTCTTTCTGTGCACCTTTACATGCTGGTGTGCTCTAACTGAAAGATATGGGTTGTTTTTTGGTTTAGGTTTTCTTTGTTTTTTCTCATTTGCCCCGACGCACAACCTCTGTAGCACAGCTACAGAGCAACTCATTCATGCAAATAAAGGACTTAAATTATCACAGGCCTGCCATAAAGAAAGTGAGAAAAAAACTGCAAATTCTCTTAGACCTCTAGGAAGGCTATTATAAATCAGTCATTTGCCTGCTATTGAATCAGACTTTGTCCATGTAAGAGACTTAATACCCTGGAATCCAGAGTAATTTAGAATTGGTGTGCCTTTAATTTTAGATATTTTAGTCTTTATACCATGTAGCCTCATTTACAATGTTGGAAACGTTTATGATACGGAGAGCTTTCTGCTGCTATAAAGTATCTTTCCCCAAACAGTCCTTTGACAGCCATTTGTTGTTAAAAACAAAGTGATAAGAAAGATTGTTTTTCTACATATCAGAATTTTTTGCAGTGTTTCTTCTCTTTTCATCTTAGGTGTGTTGCTACTTAAAATATTTTGCTATCTTAACTACTTTGGTTAAAAGAACAACATAAAATTATACATTTTCCCTTACTCGCTTGTAGCTCAACACAGTAGTAACTTCAAAAGACTTGCATACTGATTTATTATTTATTTCTGGGAAATATAGCCTATTTTATTTGGGGAGCTACAGCAGCATAAAAGGATTTTTAAGCATGCATGGAGAATGGCATTTGACACCTCTCAGATGTTACAGTCATGAAGTTTGTAACAGAATGACTCTGCGTTACTCTCATTTTGCTTAATTAATGTGCTAGAAATCATTTTTGTTGTGCATTGTAGCAGTTTTGACACACAAGAAAATCAACTCAAGCCACAGTTATTGTGCTTGCTGGGATAGAGTAGTAGCGAACCTTTGTCATTACCAGCCAGCATAAGTGACTTCTCTGGGATCTGTGAAGCACTGAAGGGTGAAATTCACTGCTCTGTGAAGACTAACACAGGACCTGTCCTTCACATCAGGGTTCAGCATAGCACTTGCTTAAGGCTTGGGTCAGTGATGTGAGCAAGAGTAAATTTTACCCTTTGTGTGGAAAGCTGTGGATCAGAAATCTAATTATCTCAGCAATGAGAGAGGGCACTTACAATGACTGAGGGAGCAAAAAGGCATAGGAGTTTAACGAATATGTGAGAGCGGGAAAATCTACTGTCCGACTAGTCCATATTTTCGGGGAGGAGTTTTTGAAAGAATAAGAATGCCCTAACCTCTTCAGCATATGAGCACAACGAATAACTCACAATATATATTACTCATGACCTATGCATGAGCGTAAGAAGATAGGCTTAAGGTATGCCTTTACTTTTGCTAGCAGTACCTACTGGAAGCAAAGACTGTATTCTATTTAAGTGTCCAGGATTATTATTCTTGCCCTTATTACTAGTATTATTTGATTTACCATAATGTTTTGCAGTCCCAGTTATGGATAAAAATAGGGGAAGCAACTTTCTTCATCTGAATACTGTGACCATACTTCCAACATTTGTTTTATTATGGTGTGTGTTTGATGTCTTGAAAATTTTCTGTACGGGGATAACTTACAGTGTAATTCATTATAAATTCAGAAAAGTTTCTGATGTAAGTCTGCAGCTGAAATTTAATTGGCTTTCTGAGAAAAAAAAAAAGATAAACACGAATGAAAAGTCTTCATTTACATCAAAGGAGAATCATCTTAGGTGCCTCATTTACATCCTCTGAGTCCAAATAAAGGAAGAAAGCTTCAGAACAGTAAGGCCTATAAATTAGATGTGAATTGAGTGGATGTATTCTTGTTGTATTACTGTGAAGTTTCACTTTCCTTAAAACACCTGGAAACAGTGAGGTGCCCTGAAAACAGCAACGCAAAGATCCCCATCACAAGCTCTGAGGGAAAAAAACAGGCAGACAACACCAGCTTAGACTGACCTCAGGCCCCATGTCCTAAGCTGGGCCTGAAAACCCATGGTGATTCATCACAAAAGACTTGAATATCAGCTGTCCTCTAAGATTACACCTCATCTCTCCACTTTCCTATTTTGTTGCTTTTTTTTTTTTTTTTTCTATTTTGCAGTCAAGAGCTAAAAGCATAGCTTTTTACTAAGTTGAAGGTGGATATGATTTCATCTAGGACTTTTCTTGTAAAAAGGATGAATTCCTATTGATGGGAATGAATTGTTTCTCCAGAAGCAACGACACAAGGCAGCAAGGCACATGCATGCCCCAGGGGACTGCACTCCTGGAATATAAGGAGGTAGGGTGGACAGATAGGTTGGGTGTTTTTACCTGGGTGTTTCTTGCCATCTAGAGAGAAGCCTCTCTTGAAAGAAATAAATCAATGTTTTTCAATGTTAGGAAAGACCAGCAGGCAGACCCAGTTAACTGCGCTTGCTCCAGGGTTTCACAGAATTGCCAAGACTTAAAACAGAAAAAGTGCTTACCCAGTAAAGTCTTCTTTTACTGTATCTGGAAATGAGTTTATAGGGAAAAAAAAAAAAAAAGATAAATTAGAAAAAGTAAGTGTGTATACACAAAGGAGACAGTGAGAATATAAATACTAAACTGGTGACTAGATCATAAAAGGAGCAACAGTGCCAAAATCTCCTGCACAAAGCACAGCGATATTGTGCTTCATTCCATTACAGGTTCGGAAGGAGATAGTGAAGCTTAATGGATTGGCTGTTTTTCTACTTAAGTCCAGCAACATCTGCCTAGGACCTTCACTGTGAGGAAAAAATCCAGCCTGGTTAGTTTACATCTTTAGCTAAAAAACACAGACTGAAAAGAAAGCCTTTCTCAGACTGTGGGTTCCTAAATATTGCTAGAAAAATGTTTTGAATGCAAAAAAAAAAACCTTGAATCCCAAGTAATGTTGCAACAAAGTTACTTGAAAAAATCATGCAAATGTTAGGAAGTGAAACAGAAAGGGATTCCTCGTATATTATAGGAATGCCGCTTGTAATGAAACCTGTGTGACGTTGCTGTCCAGATTCAAATCAATACACCTATAGTAATAAACTATGAAACAACACTACTGCTAAGCACTTGTATAACCCAGGAAGAGGTAAAAGTTTCGATGGATATTGATGGAAGAGAGCTAGATATTGACTAAAATGGATGAGGGATCACATATGCCAAATGAGAATCTGCAAGTAAAATGAGAAAAAAGAGCTAAGATTAAATCAGAGCCAGACAAAGATGGAATACCGTGTTACCCCTAGCAATCCTGGACTACAGGCTTGTTTATTTGCAATGGGGAAAGCATAAACACTCAGCAGGCTATTTCAAAGTATCATCTAAATACATCTGAAAGATTCTCTATAACAAGTCAAGATGTATTGGAGCCACAGAAAGAGAAAAGTTTAAAATGCCAACAAAAATACTCTAGTAAGATCTGTGGTATCTAAACTGTAAATAAGATATAAGCATGATAATCAAGCCTGCCATTTAGCAATCACTGTGGTGCAGCTGGGTATCAGGGCTGTGCTTGTGTGCACACCCAGTGCACCTGAGTTGTCAGTTTGGGGGTGACCCAGGAGCTCCTCAGTGGGTATCTGCAGAGGTGAGACAACTGACTGGCTGGAGACTATGGACCCACTTGGAACTGGGTGACTAACTTGCCTCCTGCCCACCTTCACAATTAGCTACTTGACTAAGTTGGTGCAGGAGCCCTCCCAGTGGTAATTATGGATGATACCGGAGGCTCCTCAGGCTGTCTAGAGGATTACATCTAGTCTAGAGGATTACTTCCGGCCTGTCCTCTCAGTGGTCCCTGCTGCAAAACTGATTAGTTTGCACAGAGGCAAAACACTTTAAATAGTCATTTGAAACTGTTGCTTTTGGTACAGAAATGATGCAGAATCATGATCAGTTGGAGTATATGAACTGACACAAGCAGAAGTTTGGGACATATCCCCTGATCCAGCTGAAGACAACTCTGCAGGGACCCTTAAACAGAAACCTCTGTTACCACCCACACACAGTGACTGCTCATATTGTATGGGAGATTTAATTCCTCGTATGAGCATTAATCTATGCCAAAATCCCAATAAAAGAAATTTGGGATTTTGTTTGTTTGTTTGCTTGTTTTAAATTATAATAACACAGTCAGTGAGGGTCTGTAGAAGAAGACTGAGTTCTGCACTTTGGACTGTGGATTTCAAAGTATGATGGCCTACAGCTAGGCTCTTTGGCTTCGGTTGATAACTGGAAATACTTGAGCTTAGGAATGGGGGCTATTCACTTGTAAGAATAAAGCTTCGTCCATACCACAGATTTCTAACAAAGTCAGTAACTATTGTTGAGAGTATACTGTAGTCCTTAGGCATACCCAAGGAAGAGGTCTTAAGAGCACATTGAGGTCAGCTTATTTAGTGAAAGGAATCTAAAGTGGAGACTTCATAGTATTTCCTTTTAATAGCAAGAAGTGTCATAATAACGCTTTTAGACAGGAATGCTGAAACAAAGTGTAAACAACAAAACCAAGTTACGTAACAGACATAAGACTTCACTATAAATGCAAGACAGATTCAAGGTGACACTCCTCAGAGATAAAAGCAGTGCTGGTGAAGTTCCATTAGGACTGAGTAGAAAGTAGAAAGCCTTGTCCTTATACAAAGCTGAACTGGCAAATGAAAGCCCAATACTTGCATAATTGAAACACCAACCAGTAAAATATCCAAATGCAGTCAACAGCAAGAAAAGAGGAGAGAGAAACAGGTAGAAGACAAAGCAAGAAAAAGCAGACAAAAGCCATCATGAGGGTCTTAGACAAGAAAAACACACTCTGTAGCAGTGTATCTGGACTCTGCAACAATCCGGTGCCAAGATAAAAGGTCCAAATAAATTTTACTATCTGCAATGCCAGATTCCCACAGAGCTGGCTGGCAGAATGGAGGCACAGCACAGCAAAGAAGATAAGATCTGAGATCAGGTGCTAAAATGAAAAACAGATTCTGGGGTCTCAGCTTGCCACTGAGTTGCTGTTTGAGCTCAGGTGTTTCCATTTCACTTCTATTTGTTCTCCTACCTTTACTCGGTCTCATTTTTTTAATTTATAAGCCACCCAGACCAATGGCTGCATATTCAGCACCCAACACAATGGGAGCTCAAAAGCTGAGTGAGGCCCTTGCGCATTTATTACCTCTAATGAGGAAACATTTCTCATACAACGCTAATGGTGTTTGGTGCAGCATTCTGTTTCGCATGCACAAAGAAGAGGACTCACTGAAGTCTGGAATCTGTGCAGCAGAGGTGCCATCAGGAAGTTCACAGAGGAATAGGTTCCCTCACAACCCTCTTGAAAGACAGCCACAGGCCAGCTTGAAAGCAACATCTGTTCTGCATGCCTCAAACATAGTTTGTACGGCAGGGGTGATATGAAACAAATGGAGGCACAGGAGAAATGGAGTGACACAAGCAAGCTCCAGGGAACTCAGGATAGACATCTTTCTGAAAGTGCACAGAACCCACATTTCAACATCAACTTTTTTTTTTCAAACCATCTCAGAAATGGGGAGATGAAATTCTTTCTTTGCCGATAATCATTCAAGCATTACACTTGAAGGAAAACAAAACTAACTTGGTTTTCTTCATATATTTAAAGAAATACTGGATAAAGGAGAAACACTTGATATAATTTATTTGGACTTCCAACAGAAGTTGACAAACTCCCTTGTGCAGTGGAATTCTTGAAGTGTTGTCATGGATTAGAAACAGCTGTTGAAGTATGAATTCTACTGAAGTGAGAGGAGCTCTGCCACTGAATTCAGTGGAGTTATACTTTTAGCCAGAGAATCCCAGTGGGAATGCATGGTCATTTTCCAGCTTGGCAAAAATATTAGAATGCGGCAATCTACGTATGTCTGCTGGGATAGTTTTGTCCAGGATAGTTACACAAACAGAAATTAAATTCTGAAAGCAAGGGTAAGACTGAGATGCCAGAAATAGCAACATGAAACAAGTTAGTCAATATTTGAGAAGACTGCAGAAGTTATCCCAGGGTAGCAGAACAAATTTCAGTAATAAATGCAAGGTCACACCTTTTATGAGCACTGATCTGAACTACTGATCAGTGCTGTTTGACTCTATATTTACTAGAACAATTTAGGGGGGAAAAAAAAGGCCTGTAATGTAACTAAATATTTATGAATTTTTTTGCGAAAGAGAAACTATTCAATTTCTGTTTGAACAGATGTCTGGGTTCATAAGCATCTCTTTGTTCAGGTTGCTCCTCCAGTTTGGCAGAAATGACACATCTGCCCCCTCTCTCCTCCCAAGCCCAGTAATTAGACACTAAAATTGCAAAGTCAGAAAGTCAAACCAAAGTAAGAGAAACACTTTTGTGAATAGACTTCCAATGCAGCTTGTAACATTCACCTACTTAGAAAATACAAATTGAACTTTTCAGAGATTTATAATTGAACAGTTTATGCAGATAAGGGTAAGGATTCGAGAGCAGACCAAAACGGATGACATTGTCATGGCTATCTGCTGTAGACCACCTAATAAGGAGGAAGAGGTAGAAGAGATCTTCTTCAGACAACTGGAGGAAGCGTCATGGTTCACAGGCCTTGGTCCACATGGGGAACTATATCCACCCTTGTATCTGCAGAAAGGACAACACAGCAGGACACAAACAATCCAGAAGGTTTCTGGCATGCATTGATGGCAACCTCCTGAGGAGAAAACGAGATGTATCCTATTGGACCTCGTATTCACAACATAGAATACCTGGCTGGGGATTGAATGTAGGGGTGACTATGAGGTAATGAACTGCAGAAGCCTGAGTGGGGAGCAGCAAAAAGCAGGACCAGAGCCAAGGACTTCAGGAGAGTAGACATAGGCCTACTGCCTATGTTCAGAGAGATGCTTGGAAGATTTTCATGTGATATGGCCATGGAGAGAAGAGGGGTCCACAAGAGCTTGTTGATATTAAAAGATCACCTCCTCCAAGCTCAAGAAAGGTGCATCCTGACAAGTAGGAAATGAAGGAAAGGTGGTAGGAGGCCTGCATGAATCTGCAAGGATTCAGACTAAATTCAGACATAAAAAGAAAGTGTGCAAGAGGTAGAAGCAGAGGTACATGACCTAGGAGGAACAGAGACAATGTCTGAAAGCCAGAGCCCACATGGGGTTCAGTCTGGCAAGGGACATGAAGAGTAACAAGAAAATCTTGTACAGGTACCTCAGCAACAGAAGGAAGACTAGCAAAAATGTAGATCAGCTGCTTTATGGGACAGTGGACCTGCTGACAGCAGACACAGAAAAGCCAAGGTACTCAATGCTTTCTTTCCCTCGGTCTTAACCAGTAAAACAAGCCTCCAGAAATCCCATGCCCCTGAGACCAGAGTCTGGAACAAGGAAGACTTACCCTCAATGAAGTAGGACCAAGTTAGGGTGCACCTAATCAAAGAGGGCATATACAAGTCCATGGAGCCTGATGGGTTGCAGCCACATGTGCTGAGGGAGCTGGCTGATGTCATTGCTTGTCCACTCTCAATTATCTTTGAAAGGTGGTGGTGACTCAAAAGGTTCTTGAGGCTTGGAAAGGACTGAATGTACTTCCTATCTTCAAGAAGGGCAAGAGGGAGGATCTGGGGAACTACAGGCCAGTCAGCCTGACTTCAGTCACAGGGAAGGTAAACAAGCAACTAATCCTATAAACATTTCCAAACACATGAAAGACAAGAAGGTGATAAAGAGTAGCCGGCATGGATTTATGAAGGGAAAATTGTTCTCAACCAGCCTGATTCACTTCTGCAATTAAATGACTTGCTCTTTGGATGGGGAGAGAGAAGTTGATGTTGTCTGTCTGAACTTTAGTAAGGGAGTTGGGAAATTTTTGACATTGTCTTCCAGAACATCCTCACTGACAGACTGATGAAGTATAGTCCAGACAGGAGGACACTGAGGTAGATTGAAAACTGCCTGGACTGCAGGGTTCAAAGGGTTGTAATCAGTGTCACAAAACCTAGCTGGTGGTCAGCCACTACTGGAGTACCCCAGGGCTCAACAGTGGATTCAAATTCAGTTTAACCACTTCTCTAAGACCTGGAAAGTGGGACAGAGTGCACCTTCTACGGGTTTGCTGATGATACCATGCTGGGAGGAGCAACAGATATACCAGACAGCTGTAACACTATACAGAGGGACCAGGAAGGGATGTAGAAATGGGCTGACAGGAGCCTTATGAAGTTGAAGCAGAAATGCAAAGCCCTGCACCTGGGGAAGAATAGCCCCAGGTACAAATATGCACTGTGAGAGAACTGTTTGGAAAGCAGGTCTGCAGAGAAGGAGATAGGGGGTCCAGATGGACAGCAAGCTGACCATAAGCCAGCAATGCACCCTTAAGGCAAAGAAGGCCTTCTAGACTGCATTAGGGGGGTGTTGCCAGCAGACCGAGGGAGGTGATCATTCCCGTCTGCTCAGCCCTCATGAGGCCATACCTGGCTTGCTGGATCCAGTTCTGGGTTCCCCAATACAAGAAAGACTTGGGCATACTGGAGAGAGTCCAGCACAGGACTACAACGTGGAGAGATTGAGAGAGCTGAGACTGATCAGTCTGGAGAAGAGAAGGCTTGGAGGGCATTATCCACATGTATAAGTACCTGATGGGAGGCGCAAAGCTGACAGAACCAGACTCTTCTTAGTGGTGACCAGTGACAGGACAGGAGCCAACAGCCACAAGCTGTAAAACAGGAAATTCCATTCAAACATAAGAAAAACAATTTTTTTTTCTTTTTTTACTGTAAGAGTGATCAAATTCTGGGAAAGGTTCCTCAGTGAGTTTAAGTCTCCAGCTGCAGAGATATGCAAACCACAGCTGGACTTTAAATTCATATTTGAATTGAAGGAAATAAAAATTAGATCTCTGCAAACCACAGCTGGAGACTTTAAAGTCATATTTGAAATGAAGGAAACAAACCTTAGTGCATAAGTAGGTTCAATATTCCTTTTTACATTACTACCTAAAAAACTACCTACTTGACCCTGATCTTGTACATAGAAAACTCTGAGCTGTTGGAGCTGAATCTGTAAGAGAAGGCTAAGGCTGCAGCAGTGACCCAATACAGTAACGTTCTGTCTGAAACAGCAACTGAAAATTGGATCTTTTTAAAGCAAATGTTAAGCAATCTTTAGCAGAAAGTTTTATCAGTAATGGTTTAAACTACTGAGAGCGAGCAATGCTCACCAAGTAAGTTTACTAGTATACGGGGAAAGTCTGCTTGCATCCAACTGTTGCTGCAAAGTAACAAAGGCTGTAGTACCCCTCTGAGTGGCAAACGTTCCCCGGTGTCAAGACAGATTTCTTGCAACATTCAGGCATGGTTATTTAATTTGGACGTTGCTTAGACATCTGCAAGAGCTTGTGTCACAAGTACTATGGCTCAAACAACAACTGCAGGAGAGCAAATACCTGTGTTTGCCTCCTTTTCAGTCATCAGAACATCCGTTGTTAGCTAGGAAATTTACACGGATAAAGCATCACCCACTCACAAGAGAGCAGGTGTGTTTGAATGCACAACTTCATTAAATTTCTGCCTGTTGTGAGTTAGAAGTACCTCCTTGGGTATTTACTGTGTAGAGATCTGCACTTTAGTGCTGCCTCCCCTGACAAAATCAGAGGTAAAAAAGTACTTCAGCTCTGCTAATCATAAGACAGCTTGAATATCTCTGCCTGACACTGTAAGTCCCCTATAACTAGAGAGTACAAACATGAAGGCCAAACTGTGTGACCTATGTGACTACCAATTAGGAATGTAATTACAAATAGGCTCCATATAACTGGCTTGATATTCAGAAGTTCAGAGTTCTTTGTGTTGTGACATCAGGCTGCTGAGCATAAAATTGCCTGAATGCATTAAAAGTCATTGTTTTGCAACTAAAACTATAAGGGCACCCTTCAGCCTAACTGACAAAGGGCTAAACTGAACCATTTGCACATTGGGGAAAGAAAAAAAAAAAAGGAAAAAGGAAAAACACATCTTTTCATAGATTTACCCCTTTTATTTTCGCTGAGGCAGGGTCAGGGGTTGTGGCAATGACCTTGCTAGGTAAGTACTGGTACGTATTGGTAGGTATTCGGAGAGGCTGCAGCTGCAAAACCTTCCTGATTTTAAGTACTTTGTTTGCAGGATGAGATGAGGCAGAGGATAAAATGCCACCAGGTGGTTGACATTAGCATTTTCAACTTTGCTGTTCTCTCTTGATGCTCGTGCTGTTTTGATACTGAAACTACACAATATTGCCTGTAGTAAGATGGACATTTTTTTCAAACAGGTCCTAACTATTCCTAACTATAGAAACCCTGTGTGTATTGGAGGCATGTACTTAAATTAGTCTACCTCAATGAAAATTCATTCTTCTGGAACAATTCCTCTACATCTGAAAAGCGTGATAGAGGGTCACCAACAGTTACTGTCCATTAAGTAACTTAGAAACTGTAGCTGGGATAAGTTCTCCATGGCCCAGACAACTCTGCTGAAGGAAGGAGGAATGAAATTCTTGCAAACTGTCTTGAATTTTGTCCCAGAACAGCTACCTCCAGTAGGTAACATATTTGTATTGATACACAATATCCTTATTTAGCAAAGATATAATAAGAGATTTTATTATTTAATAGGATAATCAGGCAGCTAAGGGAATGCCTTGACATATGGGTAATGTTTTTTTGGAAAAATTCAATTCTGTGGTTACATGGCAGATACAATTGTTGTCTAAAAAGGCATTACATTTTTTTACAAGCACATTGGGGAACAAATATTTTAGAGCATATTTTGAGGCAACCAAATGCATTGATGTCTGTCCTGCCAGTTGGAGAACATGAAGGTGCCATGAAACAAAAATAATCTGGCACTCCATCTCTCAGCTGAGGGCTGGTGACATGGAGAACAGGAGAGGAGGAAAATGAAAGTATTGCTGAAGTTCTTTTAGCTAATGGCCAGTTTGGGAATACTTCTGGCAATTAACAGGCAGTTTGCGGATTCAAGAACATATGAAAAATTGTTATACACAATATGCTCATTTGGGATGCTAAAAAAATAAGTCCCTTAGTTATCTAATCTGAACATTTATATGAAGAAACAATAAGCACAATGCTGAAAACAACTAGTCTCCTGAATGGTAAGTTTCACTGAATGAAATTTCTGCATTAATTGTAATGCTTTCAGAAAATAGCACTGAGAGAGACTGAAATAATTCATCCCAAGATACTAGCTGCACCAGCAGATAAGCCCAGTACAAGCAGGCTGTTCATAATGGTAAACTCCCACCTTTACAGAGAAATAATGATACCATAAAAATTAAAAGGTACCTGTCACCTAAGTTTGTCTTTAAAAAAGTCTTTCACAACATACAGGTTCCACATCTGTTTGTTTTGACAAGTGCTGTTGCTGTACACTTAAAAATGATAGAGCTCTCTCTTTAATACAGTGTTTATTATGTAATAGGACAATCTGAACATGCCAGATACAAAATTTAAAACCTCCCAACACTAACAGATATCACTGCTTGGTGATTACTCCCAGTGTACCATTTGTAGCGAAATGACCATATGTTCTCATTGATTTTGTATTCTGAAATCTGTATCCCCAATTATAGGCTCATTATAAGTAAATTCTAAAACCAGTTCTTTTCTTTTTTTTTTTTTTTTTTTTTTTTTTTTTTTTTTGCATAGTTCCCCACGATACTGGGGTAATATTGAATCACTTTTCATAATGTCCTTTTCATTACTCTGCTACTGCTTTTAGACTACAGAAGACTTAAATGTTTAAATGTGTTTTGAATTAGCCCTAATGTTCTGCCATACATTCAGCTTGAACTGCAGGTTTATTCTTCATTCATACAATAGATTTAAAGCTGGCTGAATTAAAGACTCATGTTGTGATGTGTTTTCATGAAAGAGGTTATATTGCCGTAAAAAAAAAAAAAAATCCTGTTTCTTTAATCACTTTTATCTCACACCTTTTAATATCCTATTGTTCAAATATAATACAATCTGTAATTTCAATTGGGTAGAATCATTTTGAACAATCTTGACGAAGATTGTTCAAAGAAAATGAAGACAAAATTAGGAATGTGTCTTCCGTTTCCTGAGACTCATATGCCAGTTAGCCACTGGCAAACTTTAATCCTAAAACACACAACAGTACTGAAGAACAGTTAGTCTAACCAGGGAACCTAAGTTGCAAAGGAAATCATTTCCCCTTCTCCTTAGATATAAACATACATAGAATAAAGAAAGAATAAAAGAATAAAGAAAGCTCAGCTTATTTCTCTTTTATGACCCCTCAATTTATAATACATAGGAGGTTATTTGTTTTAATTGATGTCTCCAAAAGCACTGAACTTGACCATATCTGTCAGTGGGATCCACAATATGAAGAAAAAGTCTTACACAGGAAGCAGCACTGTAAATAAATATTTTGCCCTGATCAAGCTGCATGTGGAGAGAATCATCTGCCTATGGAAATCAAGTTGAACTGCTGTAATAAAAATCCTATGGTGTATCAAACCTCAATGCTGTATAAAGCAGTAAAACCATATTAATACTTTGTATTATAATCATGCTTTTTATTTCAATTTTGAAGATACTCAACTGCAGTTGTCAGTGAATTTCCTCACTTCGCAAGAACTTTCTGAGTTCAAGCAACTCATTCAAATTCAGGGCTGCGTTGTTCAGCATGTTGCTTATCCACAAAGCAAAAGACATTTGCTATTCTTCAGAGCTCACAAAACAAAGTGGATAAAGAATATAAGAAGGAAATATTTCACCTCTGTTTCACAGATGAGAAACTAAAACAGAGAGATTAAGCTTGCTCTGGGCACACCGGCCAGAGGAACTGAAGAATAGGCCTTATGGATCAAGTCCTGTGACAAAACTACAAGACATCCCTCTTCCAGTCCACCATGTCATGGTTAAAGCTATTAAGCAAAAACAAAAAACAAAACAAAAAAAAATTCCCAAGAGTTCAAGAAGTAAGGCCCTGTAAAACTACTATCAAGGTCTTTATCTTTATCCTGAATATATAATCAGGGTCATAACTGTCCTTTTCATTTCAATTATTTTACTTTAATCTGTGAAATTTGTAAAACTCTTTGACCTGTGAAATGCAAATTAATTTCTCTGTAAACTGGTCTTGGGAAATTGTTACTCTTCAAACAAAAATTGATTATTTCACTTACAGCTTACTTCATTTAAGAATATGAGAGATCATTTTATCTGTACAAAGTGTAATGCTCCATTCATGTTCTACCACTTAAGTGGTACCGTTTCTCACAGCAGCCATCTGGACAGAATGTCCAGCATACAGCTAGACAAATACATAATACAATGGGTGAACAATTGGCTGGTGGGTCAGGCTCAAAGGGTTATAGTAAATGGGGTTATATCAGACTGGCAGCCAGTCACTAGTGGGATTCCTCAGGGCTCCATTCTAGGGCCAGTTCTCTTCAATGTTTTCATAAATGACCTGGATGTAGGACTCAAAGGTATACTAAGTAAGTTTGTGGGCAACACTAAACTGGGAGGAGCTGTTGACTCCCTTGAGGGCAGAGAGGCCTTGCAGACAGATCTTGACAAATTAGAGGACTGGACTATCACTGACAATATGAAGTTTAACAAGAGCAAGTGCCAGATTCTGCACCTGCCTTGGGACAACTCTGGCTATACATACAGACCGGGGAGATGAGAGACTGGAGAGCAGCCCAGCAGAAAGGGATCTGGGGCTTCTAGTCGACAGCAAGTTGAACATGAGCCAGCAGCGTGCCCTGGCAGCCAGGAGAGCCAACCGTATCCTGAGGTGCATCAGGCACAGCATGGCTAGCCGTTCAAGGGAAGGGATTGTCCTGCTCTGCTCTGTGCTGGTGCGGCCTCACCTCGAGCACTGTGTGCAGTTTTGGGCACCACAGCATAATAAGGCCAGGAAGCTATCAGAGAGCCTCCATAGAAGGGCTACAAAGATGGTGCAGGGTCTGGAGGGGAAGGCATATGAGGAGCGGCTGAGTTCACTTGGGTTTTTCAGCCCAGAGAAGATGAGACTGAGGGGAGGCCTCATGGTGGCCTGCAGCTTCCTCACGAGGGGAGCGGAGGGGCAGGCGCTGATCTCTGCTCTCTGGTGACAGAGACAGGACCCGAGGGAACGGCATGGAGCTGTGACGGGGAGGTTCAGGCTGGATGTTAGGGAAAGGCTCTTCACCGATTGGGTGGTCAGGCACTGGAACAGGCTCCCCACAGAAGTAGTCACAGCACCGAGCCTGCTGGAGTTCAAGAAGCGTTTAGACAACACTCTCAGATATACGGTTTGTTTTTCAGATAGTCCTGCGTGGAGCCAGGAGGTGGACTTGATGATCTTTGTGCGTCCCTTCCAACTCAGTATATTCTATGATTGATTCTATGATTAAGTGGTAGTAAGAGTAGGAATTATTCACTACTAGGTCTTTCTGTTTTGTCTATTTCTATTTCATAGGGCAGGATTTTAAATGCCATTAGTGCCAAAAAAAAAAAAAAAATGTTGATACTTACAGAAAGTGTGTGTTTACAGGTGACTTTAAAAATCACTACGCAGATAAGACAGAAGAGTCTATTGTCCATCCACAATGACTAGATAAAAATAACAGGCTTATACTCTAGCAAGGAAAGTCAAATGAAACATGAGGAAAATCTTCCCAAAGTTAGGGAGATCGAGGCCCTGAAATGACTGAGGAGAGAGAAAAGTCTCCTTTATTGGAGTTTAAGAAGAGACTGGGAAAACATTGCCAGGCACAACACTGGTAGAGTTCATCTTGTCCAAGGCAGCATGGGAGGCAAGCAGAAACAACGTGAGACCTCTTCCATCCCTGTGGTTTTACCACATGCTATGGAGGTATGCAGAGTGGATTTTGACTCCCACTGTCATGGGCAGGTGCTGCTGAAAATATTGGCTTCTCGTGCAAGGTTTCCCCAGCATAATCAGAAGCTACCCATGCTGAGACTGAAAGATCTTTCGCATTTTCACCAGAACACGTGTAGGCAGGACACCCATTTGCCACCACTCACACTTTCACCAGGCACTTTCTCTAAGGAAGAGTGTGCACTACATGACAGTGTACTTAGTGAGCTCTGAAAGGGAGTTCAATAGGCACTTTATGAACATGTCAAGTAAATAAATAAGTGACAAGTCCCAGGCATATTTGCCATGCTGTGCTCCTGGAAATTGTCCCTGAAGGAACACCCATCTGCTTCCAAGAAGTCTGACTAAGCATACAATTAAATAAATGGCAGTTAAACATCAGAATGATGGCTCATAAAATGTACCCATTTCAGCAAGGCTTCCTGCAGAACTTACCGAAGGTTTCCACAGCACCTACTGTTATTTTGACAATGTAGATATGAGGACAGTGCTGATGAACAGACTTAATTTTGTACAAGGCCTCACAATATGGATTGGCATGTTTAAAACATAATAAACCACTATAAGAGACCTGCTTACAATATGCTATTTAAAAATAAATGTTTCTTAAGAACTTAACAGGGATAATGATTAGAAAATGCTTGTGCCTCACAAGGCCCTTAAGATACTAGCGGCATTCAAAAGTGCAACCAACCAGCAGCTCACCTCTGTAATGTGATCAGCTTAGAAATTTGTTTTTCTGTTCCATTGCCCTGACAGCCACCCACTGCGAAGCACTAAACCCATGCAGAAAACACCTCCTCATAGCAAGACAAATACAATAAAATGAAAATTATGACCCTGAAAGTAGGAGTTTATGCTGAGTATGGGGTTTTGATTCTCTAAGTTAGCTTTTGTTGAGGTTGGTACATATTTATTCAAAACTGCTTGCCTAAACAGGACATGATGCAGAGATGTTTCAGCTAGAGGGAGGTTTTGAACTTAATCTGAATCCTGTCCTTTACAGGAGCTCACTTGAGAGCAACCTAGCACACAACAGGAGAGCAGAGCTCCCACCACACACACACCAGCATTACTATGGGGAAATAAGTGATCTTTTTGTCTGTCAGAAAACTGACATGCCAGCTTATTTACATTCAAAGCATTGACCTTCAGGAGGTGAACTCATATCAAGGCAATGCCATTTCTTACCCTGCCCTGTAAGAACTGTAAGCTCCTGCTGCTGAGAAGGATGTGCATCTCTCTGTGCATATACACTCAAATCTCTCCACCTGTGGTGGTCAGAGCTCATCTGGGAAGACACTGTGCTGTTGCAAGAGGCACATCAGCTCTCCTGCCAACAATAAATTTTGCAAGGAATAAGGTGCCATTGGAAAATCTCTCTTTCTATGTTCTCACCATTATGGTGAGCGTTACCAGCAAATAGGAACTAGGTTATCAAGGTAGTAATATATAACCTGCTTAACCTGTTCAACATCAGCATCTTTAAATTCCAAACTTAGAATTTATACAGAAGGTTGCAAAAAAAAAAAGAAAATAGAATTTTAAAGCCAAGACAATGATAATTCCTGCTCTCTGCCAGCACAACGTTTTTGACAGTCAAACATCTTCCATTATTTTGCCATTATTTGCTCTGCTTACTTAAGATTAAACATGAATTAAGTTAAATATACCAACAAAACCTCCAAAAAATTTATTATTTTGTGTTTGTTTGGAGGGTTAATGGATTTTTAAAGGTTTATTTATTGTGAGGGGGGGAGTGTGTAGCATGAATATGTGATTTGCTGTGAATACCACAATATTTGGCTTAGTTTCAAATAAATAAATAAATAAGGATTCACTTAATTCAGAGAGTTACATACTATTTGCTCTTGAGTTTAGTTATATGAGCAACAGCTCAGGACTCCACTGTGAAGTATAGGCCAGTGTGTCCAATATAAAACTCCTGTTGTCTAATGTTTAGCACTCAACCAGAAACAATCACTCTGCGATGTAATGTAGTGTACCAAATGTTTGCCCTGGTACATTTACTTTGACATTTCATGATTAGCTGTAGGTTTCTAATACGTAAAATTTTGAAATTAGAAAAAAAAAAAATTAACAGTGAACTTCTATCATTAAAGACCACCTGATAGTCTGAAATTCAACTGTGCTAAACACGATACAAATGTGGAAGAAAGGGCTTTCAATTAACTTCTCAGACGCTTTCACATTCATAATACACTTTTTAATAATCAGTTTTTCTCCACTGGCTGATTACCAGGACATCTAATCTCTTTCTTCTGTACGGCAATCATATTTAGCAGCACCATAATCAGTGAGAAATGTCTGTATCCCATTAGTTCCCTTCATTTGTTAACTATGGGCAGCAACTGCTGAATAGAAAGCGTGTAAGTATGTAATATGACTTACTCTAAATTTATTGGTATAGCTGCTAATAAGAGGAAAATAAGTTTAATATCTGAGCCAAGATCAGTATGTGAAGGAAATCTGCCCACTGTTTATATCAATAAGGTATGGTTTTGTGGCATCGAATCATGGTTTTCAACTCTGAGTAAGCAGGAGACCCTCAACATATTTAAAGGATCAGTGTTTGGAGAGGAGTGATGCCCTACTGCTTAACCACATTACTGAATTAGGGCTTCGTAAAGCAAGCTTTGATATGTGTTATGATGGTACATTTGGGTGTCTTTCTACATTTTTTGAAGATAGATAAAACCTCTAGGGGTAGGTAACTTCCACACAGAAATGTTGCAGAGAGAAATTTACTGCTTTATCATTTCTTTTCTTCATAAACTAAAGCTGGAAATTTTAACTTCAAATTTCTTTGCCTTTCAATAAAGAACAAGATTTCTTGCATTAATTTTCATAAGATTCATCATGGGTTTTTTTCTAGATTTAGAAATAGATCTGAAATAGACACTGCAGTTTAAAACAGTAGGAAAATTGGTACAAGCTACTTTAAATCTGCACATTAAACTTTCATAAAATGTGTTTTAGTAGCTGAGATTAATTTCTTATATGCTTTCTCTTAAAATTCACTGAGGACTGTGCAAAACTCCAATGTAACTCACATTTTAGTCACTAAGATCTCATCATTTGATTTTGTCTTCAGCTCAATATCCCCAAAATAATGTACAACTCTTCTTTCAGCACTATATACTGTGCTCTTCTCCTCTCAGAGATTATCTCCTCCTAATTATGAATTTAATCCCTCTACATTTCTTACAGCAAAATGTCTGCCTTAATTGCTTTGATAAATGATGTGTTTTAAAGAGAATCTACAAGCATTTGGCACAACCATAAGTATTTTGAAGAGGAAATGAGAAAGATTCAGGAAGATTAAAGGTTTTACTACTAAATGTAAATATAAAAGAGTGTAGCTTAATGATTAATAATTGATTTGTTTAAAGAATATTGGGGCAATTAGTGTGTAATGTTATATACAACCATCAAAACTAAATGGCACATGAGATACTTACTTCCCATTCCTTGCTCCTGTTAACTGACCAGTTTGTCCCTGTTGTCACCCACTGCTCTGATCATCCTGAAGTTCACCAGGAAACTCCATCTCTGAGGTAAAGTAATTTTAGCCTAACAAAATGAACTCATTTATTATAACACCCTATTTCCATGACGGATTTTATTTTTCTGTTAGAGCTTGCCTCTCTTTTAATGATATCAGTTTCCAGCCACTCTACAAGCTTTCCCCTGTATTTCACAGTCTCCAGGATTAAAAATACGTCTTTTCAGCACTGATGTCACAGCATGACTTTTAAGCCAGGTTGTCACAGGGGAAATTAGAAGTGAGATGGCTGAAAGAACAGACCCACACCACCCACTGACTTAAAATGCACCATCTATGTATTAAGTAGGATGGGTGTAGTAGGTAGATAGCAATTTCTACCTAGAGCTTTCCAACCCTGTTCTGTGACATTTACTGACTTCAGGCTCACCCCAGTCCCTCCCAGTTGCCCACCTGCCCTCCAGGTGCCACCGGTGACATGGCCCCGGGAACTGGGTGCTGACTCTGACCACTTGACACCTCGAGACATCAAAGGGCGATTTTTCTCTGCAGTCAGAGAGAAAATCAGAGTCTCTCTGCTTCTACATGGTGTAGAGCCTCCAGGCAAAAATGCAACCGGACAGCTGAGCTGATATAGCCCACATCCCACTTATCTGCGTTTTGCTTTTGGATAGGCTTCACCCTGTGACAAGGGGACACAAGCTCCTTGCAATTTGGGTAATCCATGTTTCTGCTTGTCAACACCTGCCATGCTGGAGTACTATTCCTCATCTGCTGTTCCAATTGAGTAAACTTGATTCATTACAAGCAGCCTGCTTCCTTCCCACCCCCAGTTCATCTTTGCAATCTAAGACTGAGAAGTATTCCTGTTTTGGTTGCTAAAGTCTTCACAAGGGTCAATTTCTAATCTTCATCTTGAGAGACATGCCCTCCCTTTAGGAACACTAGCAGAAGTATTAGGACAGCAGCCCGCCACATGAAACAAGCGCATTCCTCAATGCTAACCTGAATCTCTTGGACTCTGCAATAAACTGAATCCGTGCACATATTGGCATATGGGGAACCCCGACTTCCCTTTTCTTCAAAAACAATTGATTTCAAGTAACGGTTTTCTGAGTGGGTTGACAGTTCCACGAAACTCTTAAATTATGAATATTAAGCTCTCCCATCCTTCATGGAAAGTCTCTTCAGACCTCTAACCTGGTACAAAGTGAGAGAATTATTAGAACTACATTTTAAATATTTATTTTGCTGACCTGACTGGCAGATCATTTCAGTGCCTTGCTAAAACAGTGTGCATGTTTTATCCCTGACACTGACAGCAGTGTGAAACACAGGCTCTTATTCAATTCTGCAGACACAGTGCTTTCCCTACAGCACATTCATTCGATGGATAGGCTGCCAGAAAGATGCCAACTTGTGTGCTGCATTCACATGTGCACTGGTACTCAGATGGAGAAAACAACAGGATAGGCACAAACCACCTAGCTGCACTCAGGTGTTCATGGTTTCAGCTCTCAGCAGTGTTATCTTCCTTTCTCTGGGAATCATTAAGCTTTGTGTTTTCTCTTCTCTTTGTCTGAAAAGTATATAATGACTTTAAACACCTGTTTTATTACCATTGCTCCAGTACTAACTTAGATCTCCAGACATGATGGATGCTAGTTTGCGCTACATCTATGGCAGCTATAAATCCTCCCTTGGGTTCACAGCTTCATTGAACATACACGATAGCCTTGCTAGCTCTGCACTATCGCACTGTTGTGAAAAGACTCCTGCATGTCACTGAGATGTCAATGTCTGCAATGCATGCAAAACTGTCCCCAGCACACCTTATCAGAATGAGAAATGGGTGCAAATGTTACCTCATATTTGGTTCACATAATCAAAGTGAACTGGTCTGAAGGTTGGACCAGAAGATCTTTCGAGGTCCCTTCCAACCTGGGCTGTTCTATGATTCTGTGATTGAACCTAGATCTTATTTGACATGAGAATGTGTGTACATGCATGTATATGTGCAAAAATATCAGGCAGCTCATACTGTGAACAGTATAGTCTAAATGCTCAAGAGAGGAAATATGTGGAAGAGATTTTGGAGCAGATATGTGAAAGGACTTTTCTGAGGTCAGTGATAAACACCAGCTTCCCACCTGCCCTAGGTTTGGCTGGGATGGAGTTAATTTACTTCATAGTGGCTGGTATGGTGCTGTGTTTTGGATTTAGGATGAGAATAATGCTGACAACACACCAATGTTTGAGTTGTTGCTGCGCAGTGCTNGCTGAGCAGTGCTTACACAGAGCCAAGGACTTGTGAGCTTCTCGTGCTGCCCTGCCAGCAAGGAGGCTGGGGGTGCACAAGGAGCTGGGAGGTGACACAGCCAGGACAGCTGACCCAGACTGACCAAAGAGATGTCCCACAATAAAACTGGGTGGAGTTGGCTGGTGAGGGGGCACTGTTGCTTGGTGACTGGCTGGGTGTTGGTAGACTGGAGGTGAGCAATTGTGTTGTGCATCACTTGGGTTTGTTTCTTCTTCTCTTTGCTTTCTTTTCCTTTCTTTCTTTTCTATTGAACTGTCTTTAACTTATCCCACAAGTTCTTACACTTCCTCCTTTTTCATTTCTCTCCTTCATCCAGCTGTGGGGCACGGGGTGGGGGTGAACAAATGGCTGTGTGATACTGAGCTGCCTGCTGGGTTAAATCACAACAAGCATCCTTTGAATCATGCAAGTGAAGAGTGATTTTCTGTAATGCTGCCTGCAGTGACTTGCATCTGCGTCCTTGACTTGCATCTGTTCTGTAGGTAAGACCTCTAATGCTGCTGCATCAGTATTGATTCAGAAGACAGGAGTTTTTCCTTCCTTTAGAAATGCTGCTCCACCTCCAGATATTGGTTTTTACTTACATTTCCAGTGTGTTAAACCTGAGAGAAGAAAAATCTTCGTGCAATTATTGGTGACAATGTCCAGTTGAAAAACAACTCCATCCTGAATCCTAGCACTTCTATCTTAGTTAAGATTTGCCCTCACTACCATAATTCTTGCTAAAGTCTCATGTTCCAGTCCTTTACTAACCTAGCCCTGTGGCCTTGAAGGAACTTTCTTCTACTCTCATTTTTTGTAATACCACTGCATCTTCCTCTTGATTCACAATAATGACCAAAAGAGACCCTTTTCTGTCAGTATAGGCATCAAATGGGATTTCTTTGATTCACCAGTGCTCTTATATTCCTCTTCTCTCCAAGTCACAATGCACAGTATCATCCAGGTGATGCTGTCCCTTTGCTCTACCAAAATTTTAGCACTTGCTGTCACCAATCGACTTCTCCTTAAATGCTGTTTCTTGCCAATACTTATAAATTCACCTGTATATCCAGTAGTGAGACTTGTCCCTTTTTTTCTTTCAAATACTTTCTTTAAAGATAGTTCTTTTCTTCAGCCTACAGGATACTGCCAGTATATCAAGGAAGAAAATTCAAATTCCTGTCTTGACTATCTCTTGGTTTCTGATCCTGCCAACCTCAATTCCTACATCATTTGAATGCTTTGGATTTTCTCTTTTTTTGTTGGTTTTCTTTTTGTTTTTGTTTGTTTTTGTTTTTGTTTTGTTTTGTTTTGCTTTGTTTCCGTAGATGTCACATTCCTCCTTTAGTCTGCATCTTTCCAAATGCAAATATCATTATAAGAACTGCATCTGCTCTTTAACCAAGTTTCTTGTTTGCTCTTGTGTTTTCCTTCTGACCATACTTGTCATGGTTTTGGCTGTGATAGAGTCAAATTCTCTTCATAGAAGTTCACACAATGCTGTGTTTTGGATTTTTTGATGAAGATAAAGGTGATGTTTTCAGTTGCTGCAGAGCAGTGTTTATACAGAGCCAAGGACTTTCCAGCTCCTCGTATTGCCTTGCCAGCAAGGAGGCTGGGGGTGCACAAGAAGCTAGGAGGGAACAGGACCAGGACAGCTGACCCAAACTGACCAAAGGGATATTCCATACCATATGACGTCATGCTGAACAATAAAACTGGGGGGCTGGCCGGGGCAAAGGGGGGAGGCCGCTGCTCGGGAACAGGCTGGGCATCAGTCAGCAGGTGGTGAGCAATTGCATTGTGCATTGCATTGTGTACACTTGCTTTGTATATTCTTTTACTATTATCATTATTATTATTATTATCATTGTTTTCCCTTTCTTTTCTATTCTATTAAACTGTCTTTATCTCAACCCACGAGTTTTTTTTCTTTTTCACAATTCTCTCCCCCATCCCACTGGTTTGGGGGTAGGGGGAGAGTGAGCGAACGGCTGTGTGGTGCTTAGCTGCCTGCCGGGTTAAACCACAACAATACTCTATTATTCAACCATCATATGTTGGGGATATTAATCAACAGTTGTAAGGTTGCACGGCAGCATCACAGAAAGATTAATTGGTCTCCAAAAAGAATATAAACATGTGCCACTGAAAATATCTAGTATTTCTGTCTTTTCCTTACTATCTTGACTTTGTCTTGAGTTTTCTGACTGTTGGGAAGAGAAAGTTAGGTAAAAACACTTTCATTAGGTGATATAATATCACTTATCCTAAGTTACCAAAGGAATGGCACAATCACAGCCCTCAAGGATGCATTAGAGTGGATTACTGTAATACCTGAAGGGTCAAGATAAGCTTTAAATATCTTATCTCTTCCATCGCTAGAGTAAGCCTGTGGCATTATCTCTTACTCAGAGAACTTAACCTAAATTAGTGAGAGAAAGAGACAGACAGAGAACTCCAATGATCCTGAATAATTGGCAGAATAATTCTTCAGCCTTTCTGCTGAAGAGATACAAAATAACATAATTACAGAAACGAAGGTAAAACACTAAAAAATCTTTCACGGTAGGTAAGCATCAGGCATTCAGCTCTAGCTTCACCAAAACCTCAGATTCTCCTGGGCTATTACTTCTCAGATGACTTTATGCTTACTTATACACTTAAAAATGAATTGGTCAGAGCATATATGAGAATTGGAAAGGTCATTTATCATGATCCTTATAATGAAGAATTTTTGTCATGGGTAGCAGACCTTCGGACATATTTTTATCTCACTCAGTCACAGAATCACAGCATGGTAGAGTTTGGAAGGAACCTCTGGAGGTCATCTGGTCCAACCCTCCCTGCTCCAGCAGGGACACCTGGAGCTGGTTGCCCAGGACCATGTCCAGACAGCTTTTGAAGATCCCCAGGGAGTGAGACTCCACAGCCTCTCTGGGCAACCTGTTCCAGTGCTTGGTCACCACTTGGTCACAATAAAGAAGTGCTTCCTGATATTTAGACAGAACCTCTTGTTTTCCAGTTTGTGCCCATTGCTTCTTGTCCTGGCACTGGGCACAACTGAAAAGAGCCTGGGTGTGTCCTCTTTGAACCCTCCCTTATATAATGGTATCTCTATACATTGATGAGATCCCCTCTGAGCCTCCGCTTCTCCACTCTGAACAGTCCCAGATCTCTCAGCCTCTCCTCACAGGAGAGGTGCTCCTTTGATCATCTCAGTATCTTTATCATATAAGTCTATATTTTAGAAAACTTAGCATAGATATCATTATCTTAGTACAGAAATCTTTTGGATAGTTCATTTAGTTGTGTTCTTAAAGACAATCCAGTAAAGAAAAAAGAATTCAGTAAAACTCAGATAGTTGTAAAATTAATGGTAGCTGCTTACATTTTAAACAAAGACACATTATTTAGGCACATGCAATTCAGAGTCTCCCTAAAAGCAACAATATCGCTTGGTGCAGAAAGGTATTGACTGCTTTCGTTCAAGGAACTTCTGTGCAGGTTATATCAACCAACACCTACTAGTTGATATAAGATGGTAACATGGCACTTACTGAGAATAATAAGATGAAATTGAGAAAAGAAATTTATGTGAAATGTTTTGAAATGTTTCTGACAATGGAATTTTCTGTGCTATCTACAACTGTGTTCCAAAGCAATAGCAATAGAAGTTCCATTGCTCAAATCATTTCTAAATTGTTGTCCATAGAATAATGTTTTTAAGAGGGAAGAAAGAAACTATGTGATCTCTCTTGAAGGTGTAATCCTAATGCCATTGAAACCAATGGCAAACTGACATCACAGAAACCATGTATTGTCTGTTGGTTCTTTAGAATGAATTTTTTGCTTGGTGAGATTTCTGTTGTGTGTCTGAATCTTCAGAGGAAAAAAAAAAAAAAAGACACTCTCATCACATTAGAAGGAGACATTATAGATAAAAAAAAAAAAAGAATATTACCTTTTTTCTTTTAACTTCTTGCCTTCATTCCTGCTTCCTACTTAGGGAAAATACAGCAAATGTTCCTGATGATGCAGTGCTTTATAGATGAGGTGAATGTACATATTCAGTCTGCAGTTCCAAGGGAGAGACTCAGCTTCATTTGCTAATTTCAGAAAATCTCATTATTTCTCATTTGGGATAGGTCACTAGGAGACTTAGCCCACTTCGGATTCAATTAACTTTTATTTTTTAATTAGTTGGAATTTTAATAACCTTTCCAGAAAGCTATGAGGAACTATGCATTCTCCAAAGTAAATCTGGAGAGGTTTTTAGCCTGAGAGAATTCCTTACTACTTCTTGCACAGGGGATGGGATGGTTGAATTACTGCACAGCTGTCTATGAACATGAAATAGCTTCACCTTTCACAAACAAATTCCTCACGAATGTTCTCCTAACTGCCTACTCTCTCCACTCAAGCAGAGAGTATCAAGATAAGAAGGTGATGTTACACGTCTATGGCATCTGTGAGTTCCGTTCTGGAATAGCACTTGTAGTCTTAATGGATTTTTAGAAAAAAATAATATCTAATTTAAAAAAAAAAAAAATCAGCCTGAAGACTAGCAGAAAGAAAATTCTGAGAAAGTTAAGAAACTCAGTCTGTTTAGCTGTTTAGAAGACTAAATGTTGATATGGTTACACTAATTATAATTATCTTCAAAAAGGAGACAAAATGCCAGGTCTGCAAAAACGAAAGCTCTGCAGTATATTGAAAAATGCACAATAACAATTATTAGCCAAGTACTAAAGATGAACTATCTTAATTAAAAAATATATCGCTAGGTTGTAACATTACAACCATGTGGAGCAGGTAAGTATTTATCTTTATTATACTTTTAACCTTTTATTTTGGTTTGGAAGATTAATCAAGCTATAAGTTGAATGAGAGATAGAAGTAGATGGCAACTATTTGGTTATATAAGAGTCCATGCTGGATGACCCAATGGTCCACTCTAGCTTAAAAGGCAAAATAATACATAATGCAACATCTTCCAGCACTATCAAATCAAAAGAAATGCCTAAGTACATATATTTTAATTGCATATTAACAGATTAATGATAACATTCACATGGATTTATGTTCCTTTCAGAGTATCTGGGCAGTCAACATGAACTGCATGAATGTTCAGAGAAAAACAAATTACACAAAACCAAAACAAACCCTGCGCAGTTAGCACAATCAGGAGTGAATTTTCAGAAGTAGTTGTTCCCTAGTTTGTGCAAAGACAATCTAAAGCTTAAGGTAAGGTTCCTTTTTAATAAAAATAAATAAATGCTTAACTGCTGAAAAGTTCAGAGAAGTGTCATCAAGTTCTGGTGACCAAGCTAAGCAGCTTCCAGATTTATTGAAGTAGCCAACAGATGACAGACAATGTGATTAAGGAATACAATTTGTACTCACTTTTTTTATCTTTAATTATTTCATAGTAACCACTTAGGTTATTAACAATTCTGGCATTAGAAAAATCTTTTTTCTTGTCACTGGTGTTCACTCTCTGGTGATTAAATCACCAGCAAGTGGTTAGTTTTGACATTCAAATTCAGTTCTGCTGTTTTTAGCTCACTCCAGTGTACTTACTGTAGAGTTAAATAAAAGTCCCAGTCATAATCCAGCCAGATTTACATAAATTTCATTTTTAAAAATCCAGAGAAGCTTTCCCTGGAAGCTTCAGCAGAGAAGCAGCAGAGCTTCTTTGGCATGGCTGGCACAAGTGAATGCATCACACACACATGTAGACCAAAACCTGCCAATAAGCAGTCACCTTCTCTCTGTCAGGCTTTGTATTTTCTGTCTTCCTTATGTGCAGATGTTGTGCAGAGTAGAATTGCTGAATGGCACTAACAGGCTGAGAATGAAGCAGCAGCATTTATTTTATTTTCTGTACTGTCTCCCAGTTGTCCTTATATCTATAATTTTTCTTCCAGATGGACCTTTCTGATGTGCCTATAAACAAATATATTAAACAGAGATCTCCTGCATACTGGCTGGACAGAGTCTGCTTTTATTCAGGTGAGATTGAGTCATGTGAACTGTGCTGAGGCACTTCAGTCCCTTTCATTCACGGTTTGTGAAGCTGACTGAGGGATCAAAGCTGCTGGTGAACTGAAAAACTGGCACTTGCAGCTTGCGTGAATACTTTGGGATGCTATTTTTAAGAAAATGAAATGAAATATGTGACAGGAAAACAGGTAAGGGCCTAGTAAATGCAAGAGAGACAGGATGAGAAAGCAGAAGTAAAGTGAAAAGCCCTCATGGCAAAGCATCATTCAGAAAATAAAAAAAAGTAAAATAAAATAAAATTTAAAAAAAAAAAGGAAAATAAGGAATTTTTTTTTAAAAAAAGAAAGAGTAGCAAAGGAAGAAATATAAAAACAACAGTCATTAGACAACCCAGGCTAGAGTTCTTCTCAAATGACTGAGGAATATGAACAGCAAGATATGCATCTTCAGGGAGTTCAGGCATCTAAAGTATGTTGGAGGATGTCCAAGACATGGGCTAGGCTGCATCTCATTCACAGATGTCCAATAACTTCACGTTCTCCAGGGGCACAGAAACACAGGGTAAGTGAAGGTTGGAGAATAATGTGCAGAAACTTTTGGGGCATGACTATAATGTCCAAACGAATAGCTGGGGAGGCATGATCAACTGAGCACTCACAGAACAGAAGCACCCAAGCCTCTTCCATTACGACTTTGCAGTCTGCCTTAGGAATGCACGGGCAATGCCCTAAATTGAGGTGCTCAAAAAATCTCTGTTCATTAGACCAATACAATGCAACATGCATGGTAAATAACTGTGAGCCTCAGAAAAGAGGCAGGGGGTAAAACTGGGGCTACGAATTGCAAAGATGCTGCTAAGTGCTCCAACACACTCAGCGTTTTGCCACAACTCCCTCCTCATGGTATTTAGCTCACATGTAACTGACTCATGCCAAAAGAAGTGGTTTCAGACTTTTGCATTTCAGATAGAGGTTGTCCCTAAACTGATTTACCCTAGCTTTCTGAGTCACAGCTCTGGATTTCATCCTTTCTGTTTCAGCTCGCTCATGTCCTCCAAAGATCTGAAGAGTTTCACCATTAGCACACTTAAGCACGTTAGCGTACTACTGTTGGCACGCCCATAATTTGCGCAAACTGATAAAGGTCTTTGTGCTTTTTCTCCACCTGGGATTTGTCCCTGCATGCTTCTAAATCGCCTTCTGAGCACTGAGGGCTTCTGTAGCACAGAGCTCAGGGAAGCACCAGCTTTGAAGTCTTCTGAGTACCTCAGTCACACTTCGGCTGTAAGTAATTGCCCTCCTACCAGTACTTGCATTTGTCTGAAATTTCAGCCACAGAGGTCATTTTTTTCCCTCCTCAAGCAAACAATGCTTGTCTTCCACTAATTTCCTTCTCTCTCTGGTGGGCAAAACCCTCCACAAGGCTGCTAGCAGAGGGAACGGGCAGGAAGGAATAAAGAGGTAAGTAATCCCTATTGGAGACAGGATCTTTGGTAGAAAAACCATACATGAAATGCGTACATGAGTCCAGCCACCACTTTTGTGGATCTTTTAATTATAATTACATTCTGAAGTCCTTCTGTAAGGACAGTGTTTGCCTGCAAAGCTCTAATTCCTCATAAGTATCAGCAAACCCACCTCAGTGCTTTCCCAAAGACACTTTAATTTTTATTTACCAACACTTTGGCAACAGGAGACTTGTTAATAAGTGGAAAAAGACTGCTCACCATTTCATTCTAGGTTGGCATAACTTTATTTTTGTATTCCTGCCAATTTTGGTGGTGGTGTGCGTTTTTTGTTTTGTTTTGTTGTTGTTGTTGTTGTTATTGTTGTTTTGCAGTCTGTTCTCTATTGCATTATACCTGGGCTTCTATGGTTCAGAGGCTATTAATGCTTTTCCATACCTTGGACTCCTTGAGTCCCTAGTAAATTACAAATAATATTATTAAGGAGAACTGTGGGGTGATGATATGCCCTCTCTGATTTAGCTTTCCAAACTGAAGAAAAAACTAAGCTGGACTTTGTGTAATTATTGTTGTTTTTGTAGTCTTTTCTTCTCTTCTCTTTTCTTTTTTTTTTTTTTTTTTTTTTTTTTTTTTTTTTTTTGATGCACTTTCCCAATTCCCTCTTATTTATCTTTGCATTAAAGATGTATACCTGCTGGAAGTACTGACACCTCTACTACTTAATACCAGTCAGTGCATGATCAATCTTAATCTCTTTTCGTGCCTTATTTCAAAGTCAGAATCTGATCCAGAGCACATTTTTTACTTCTGTAAAGTTCATCTATTTATTCAGCTAGAGAATGTCATTTCCTTTAAAAATGGTAGAAGAGTCGCCTCCCCCGCCCACCTCCTACGTACTCGAAAGGTTAAAAACTTTTTCTGCAATTCCCTCTACAGGGAATGTTATATTGGTACTCTGTGGCAGTACTGTAGTCAAAATATGCATTTAAATAGAGACACTTAGTAAAGTAAAATCACATAGGAAGCTGGAGCTATTGATTTTTTTCTCTTTAAATGAGGCGTTTTATGACTGAAAAGATTTTACTGAAAGTCTACATTGTCTTGTTAAAATAACGGCAGAATTCTTGTGGGGACCAAAACACAACAATACTAAGTGTAATTTTTTCCTTCCCTTCCCAGCTGTAAATGTTGTTTTATATTTGTCATCAAGGTGACACCCTTCTGCTCTAACAGCCACCCTCTGGTCTTTTAATCCTAGGAAGTTCAGCAGTGTTTCACTCGTGGCTGCTACAAGCGCTGTCTGTGCCACAAAACAGGCTGGGATCTCCCCTGAGGAATTTCTACAGGCATTAAATCCAGGCTGCTGCAGATGCTCGAGGAGCTGTCAGACCCCACAGCACCGGGGACTCGCACTCTCCTCTCATAAGTGTCCCCGAAGCTTGTGCCCCCCTCCTAGCCCAGGGACACTGGCCCATGGCAGCGCGGAGCCTATCTCACCAGGAGGCACGCAGAGGGAATGCTAGCTTCTGCGAGCCTGTGTACTTGTCACTTCGCATGTTATTTGTTGTTTCTTTTACACTGAATGGTCCTTAACCAAGTAACTTAATGAACCAGGTGCTCTCAGGCTGCACATATCTTTATACAAAAAACTGAAAATGATAGAGGTTATGGAAAAGGGAGGATCAAGGTTATTCAGCTCTTCTTAACATTTTTACCGGTATTTCATCATTTGTTATGATCCTGAAATGCGAGGAAAAATTCTAATGTTCATTTCAAACACTTTTAAAGAAACACGTGAGCAAAACCAGACTCCAAAAAAGCAGAACACTTGGATTTTTAAACTGACATTAAATCTTTTCTGTCAGGTCAGCTCAATTTTATTATCCCTATGGCTATTGTATTGCAGTGTCCAATGAGACCTGTAGTTTTGTTTGATTATTGTATTCACTATGAACCTAACTCTCCTGCTGCATTTCCCATCTTGCCTCACATGGTGTGGTCAGGGGAGAGTTTGTTGCCCTCCGAGGAGGCACAGCTCAGACAAGAGACCTGGGACCAGAATGCCCATCCACAGCTTTCGTAAAGGCAGTGAAGCATGCCAGGAAAACAGAATTTGATACTGAACTGATTCAGAGTGGAATGCTTTGGGTAAGGAGAATGTGCAGTTGTGTTTAAGCAACTCAAATTTAAGTAACTAAATGGTTCCTTAAGGTTTTCCTGTTGTAATACTATTATCCTCCTGGCACTGAAGTGGATTTTGTCTTCTGGAGGGGGTATTTCCTTTCTAAACAGCTCGACATCCCACAGTTCTCTTTTTATATTTTCAGTACTACTTATTTTGCTCTCTGCATCTCTTTTTGTGCCACTCTGATAAACACACAGTTCAGACCTCCAAGTAATGCAAACAGTGGCTACACTGACTTCAGCAGAACTACAGTATTTTATAAGTACAGTTTCCTGTGATGTACAATCTCCTGAATCAGATATTTGTGGTAGATGAACAATGCTTCATTTTCTTATTTTATTTCTCTGATGTGTCACTTTTTTTCTTGTTGTAAAGACAGTGTTTTAATTTAAACAGTGTTTCTATACATTTAAAATCTTTAGAGAAACGTTCATATAAAGATGACCTTATCGAGCAGAACACAAGGAATCATCACCACTCAGTTCACTGCTCTCTGAAACAGCACAAACAGGAGGTCTGGCAGATATTCTGACAGAAGGGAAGGAAGGAAGGAAGGAAGGAAGGAAGGAAGGAAGGAAGGAAGGAAGGAAGAAAAAGAAAATTGCAAAGTTATGAACTCTGAAGATGTTATCCGTGGGCTTTTCCAGAGAGCAGTGACATGCAAAGGGTATAACAATTTGGTATTCCCTTGACAGCTACAGGATGTAACTAGGGACAAGGTGAAAAGTTCAAACATAAATTGCAACACACCATAAAAATCAAACTGCGGTGGAGAAAGGCCAGGAAGGGAGAGGAGGGAAGTCAAGTAGATAGAATAAGGAGTGAAATCTCAATCACATTTTTCTAGTTTCAAAACAGACTAAGACTCACTGCTACTCTTCTTTGTGGGAGTCTCAGATATTGAACATCTAATTATCTTAAAGCATGCACATGGCAATGTGATATGTGGTATACTCAGTTTTCTGATTATCCCAAAATGGCATTGTAAATTAAAAAAATTAAAGTGAATGGTTTGCTTAATAACAAGAATAGTACACAGAGAGTTCTTTAATGAACTACATTATTTTTCTGTTCAAGTTAATTTCACATAGTGTTCTTTAAAATAATTCTCACAGTGAAACTGACTTGGGTTTTATGCACACATGTCCAGTGAGTAAAAGAAGTCTAAAAATCTTGTGTGAACTAAGACATGACATAATAGGCTTTCCATACTTATTATTATGTATCTTGTTTCTGGAAATCCATCTTTAACAATCTTTGCAATTCATTAACTTCCCCCTTTATTTTCAATATCTGATCAAGCATGTAAAAAATGAAGATTACTCTGCATTTCTTCTTGGTTCAACAAAAGCTAAAAATTTTGTGAATTCATTACATTTTTGTGAAACATTCACTGTTGTGTCACTATGCTACAGTAGCAGCTGCCATTCAAACCTTAATTTCAGATTTGCTAAACCTTGTTCTATACAGCCATAGTTTGGGATTTTCTCCTTTCAGACCAAACTTCAGTTCTTTGACAGTATAATTTTTTTCTTCCTTCTTTGAGTATTTCATAACCTGGAAATCAGTTGTCCATGATACAAAAGTTACTCCAAATATTTTCATTGAAAAACCAACTGGTTGCGCCCTCTGAGCCTTTCGGTGGTTTTTCTTGTCCTTTTGCATAGACCCAATGAAATAATCAATTATTATTTAGAAACAAATAAATTTAGAATAAAGTAAAATAAAATAGATAAAATTAGTTCCAAATTTGACTTTTCATCAAGCTAATATGGAAACCTCACCTTCCTCAACGAAAGGAAAACCTTGATATGACTGTAACTGTCCAGATAGCTAAAGTCAAAACATGGTCACAAATCCAGATGTTTAAAATTAGAAAAAATGAATGTCCTGCGCCTAATATAAGGAAAGCTACTTCCAAGAAAAGAAGGGAGGAGTTGTGGGGGATCAGAACTTGCTCATTTTGAGCTTTTCTGAAATATTATTCCATTTTCTTATCTTGACCAAAAGAATTCATCAAATTCTGTGCAGACTTGGCCATCCTCAAGCTGCATTTTTTTTCATTAAGTAGATTGTTCAAGGAATCTTATTTCTTCTGCTGCTTGTGAGTCAATCCCGCTCCCTTGGAGCAGTGATAGGGATTTTACTTTTGGTTTTAATGAGCTTTGGGTCAGGGTCTCAGACTACAGATTCATTAGAGCAGGTAATAATATCCCATGCCTTCTCATTTCCAACTATAATGACTCACTGTAGTAATTTCTTTAAAAACTAATTCTTTGTATTACTGGAATAGATCACCCATAGCTCGCTCTTTAGGCAGAAAAATCTTCACTATAAAACCTTAAATTTAATATTTTTCCACCTGCACCTTTGCTGGTTTATCATTGCTACACAGTATCAGCACTAACGTATATACAGCTGTCAGGCTAGTGGTGTTTTTCTTCAAATAAAACTGAGAAAATACAAAGATGACTTCTGCTGATTTTAGCCTTGCATGACAAGATCTGCTTTGTATAGAACAGCTTTAAACCAGTAAAATAAACCTACTCTAGATAAGCAAGGCCACTTGAACTAGCCAGTGAGCAAATGAACACATTTATGAAGTTCAAATCTTCCACTGCCTTGTCGCCAGTAGCAATTTGCAAAAGTTATCTCAGCATCTGACACAATGAGTGAAGCAGCCCTGAGTTAAATGCTGGTTTCTCAATCTCCTTAAATATTATCATGTAAAACATTGTTTGTTTAGGGATGTCTTTCTCCACTCTCTGCCTCCATCTGCATGAATTCACAGCTGCTTCCAGTGCCTGCCAGTCATTTTGCCAAGCTGTTTTGACTACGCAGGTTAAACAGTGAAGGATAGTGAAGCCCATTGTGCATAAAATGGGATAAAAAGTCACCATCCCCTATGGTGACAGCTGACTCTGCTTATGTCCTATTCAAGAGCTCAGCAGTATGCTGAAAGGGAAAGGAAAACTTCAGGAAGAGTGGATAAAACCAGCAAAATTATGAAGAGAAGTCTTTGTTTCCACTTCGGTATTCTTACCAGAAAAAAAAGAAAAAAGAGAGATTTTTCTGATGGAAACAGTAGGCATAAAATAAAAGATTGATTTTCTTGAAGGTCCACTGAGATTTGTGCTGAACAGCAGGCTCAAAGATGAAGAGAGGAGGAATCTTTATCATGCAGCCTCAGAGCTCGCACTGCCAGGAGCACACCGGTTCCAAGGAGGAAGAGAGTGCATGTAATGAATATATACTGACCTTCTGAAGAAGGATCTAGCATGACTTTTTGCTGCATTTTTGTATGAGAAAAAGTCACTTAATGTGACTGCTTACTGCTTAATGTTATGTAAAGGACAGGCTGTTCCTAAAATAAAACTTTTTCTCTATGGAATATAGTTTTATGATAAAATAAATGGCTTTTAAGAGATATTCAGTTTCAGGTTTCAGAAGCCTGACCAAAATTTCCAAGACCAGAAGTCCTTGTAATTTTATCCTCTTTTTCTTTATGCTGTAATCTCGGATGGCAGGTATGGACTTATAGGGACTAATTTTACCCTTGTGATTCTCAGAATAGTGTAATTCACACTGTACTCAACCTGAGAAGCAGTCTCTGTGAAACGAGAGAAAGCTGCTGATGCCACGATGAAATGGGATGAAGACATGCTCATATAATTTCTCTTCTGCATAGTCAAGTTAGTCTCAGAGCTAGGAAGTAACAAAGCTGTGCTTTCACTGACTCTCTGCCTTTCCCTGTAGTCCCTTAGAGCCATACAAGTGAGAGCAGAGCAGCCGGGCCCTGCTATTTACATAGATGAACTGGACAACCAAAGGCGAGCGAATTACAAATAGAGTCAGTACTAAAATATTTTACAGCACTGCCCTGAAACTCTGTATAGCAGTAAATGAGTGGCCATGTTC
Source organism: Chauna torquata (assembly GCA_013399475.1). Lineage (NCBI taxonomy): Eukaryota > Metazoa > Chordata > Aves > Anseriformes > Anhimidae > Chauna > Chauna torquata. The sequence continues at coordinate 39,069 of VXAL01007839.1, read as the reverse complement.
AAGCATCTTACTACTGACTATCATAGTAATTAGGTAAAACATCGTAGAACCTATTTTCTGAAGTAAGTGAAGCTTACTTGATGGAGTAGTTGGTTCTGGTTTCTGCCCATTCTCCTATCTGTCTCCAAAATTTAGAAACTCATTGGCCAATTTCAGTCACATTTAAGAGAGACGGGGAGTTCTCAGAAAATCTTACATGCTTCATGTTCCTGAAAAATGGCAGAGAAGATTCAGGCAAGTGGCTCTGGCAGAAGGCTGACATCTCCATCTTGTGCTGAACAATATTACCTACACAGAACCCATAAGAACCACTTCACGGTGTAGGTGAAGTCAGAGGAAACAAGGCTTCGTAAGATCTCTGCTTACTTTAGAACTGGGTTTATTTCCTGGTGAAGAGGTCACTTCGCACTGTATTACTAAAACTGATAGTGTAATTTCAAAAAATAGTTTTGTTTTCCTGGATGTCCTGAACCAGATGATAGTAATTAGTAACATTGTTTCTCACTGCCCCTTGCTAAACTGTGTCCCAAACTCACTCTTGCCCCTTCAAAAACTGAAAGCTGTTATTATACACGCTTATTCTTCTCTTGGGCCTCTCTCTGTTTGTCATTAACTATAAATTAGGTCCTCATGTGAGAACAGATGGAAATGTAAACACAATGCTCCAATTAACAGAAGGGAGGATTTCCAGCAAAAGTGCTAGGGAATTCGCTTCCTTCACCCATGATTCTGTATTCAAAGCACATTCTGCTATCTCCAGTTCAAAGGACTTTTGTTTTACCAGCTAGATCAGCCTGGAAATCATATATAGTCTTCTGATGCTGTAAAACCACACAAGTAGGTGTGGTCAGGTTCCTGAAATATTAAATAGGAAATAAAAATGAACAGGCTATATATGAATACTGCAGTTGTAAATATCTAAAGGCGACCAAATAGAAGGAATAAAGGTAATCAATGGTTAAAAACATCAAACTGGAAAGTAGATGGAGACAACAGGAAACATGAGCGAATATTTTATTCACAAAAATTTAAAAAGTGAAGTTTCTTCTTATATATACTGCCAGTCCCTTATTTCAGGAAAAATAAACAAACAAAAAACAGTTTGTGAAAATACCAATCTTGTCACTGAGAAAAAAGATTTTTCCAACATGCCTGACTGAATCAAAGGTCAGCCAACATTTAAAACCTCCTGCAGGACAGTATGCTGTTTATGACCATTCAGCTAATTCATCCATCACACTTTATTTGCTCCTGTAAACAGCTGATAACAATGACTACTGTAGCAACCACTACCAAATGCAAGCTGCTTGGAGACAATGATGGCAAGGGAAACAAATCCTGCAGCCGCTGAAATGGAGACACTTCAAGAGGTGTAACTTTCAGAAAGCAGGAGAAACTATAATCCCTCCTCCAAGATTTGATAAGTGGTAAGCCAATATTTAATATATATATATTCTTTTTTTTACCATCACTGCTATTTTTCAAATCTTTTTAATTCTTTAGTCTCTTCAATAGCCTCCCATTTTTCCCTCCAGTCATTGATTTACCTTCCCTACTCCTCCCCACCCACCAACACTTTGTTTTTTTCGGTCATGCCACTTAGTCATTCCCACCCTTACAAGGGCGTGCTGTGCATATTCAGAAGCAGTGGGTAGCTACCTGTGTGGTAAATGCTGGAGCTGGCCCCTTCACAGGGACACCAGGATGCTTGGTCAGACCCTCAGCCATTCTCCCAGGAAGCATCCACCCCCATCCTCCTGACTCTGGAAGCTGGTATGGTAGGGCTTCCATGTTGTGGTCAGCACAATGGCTTTCACTTGGTGGTCTCTTTTAGTCTGTGATGATGAAGCACAGGGATCTCCAGACAGGGTTCTCCTGATACGGATCTCCAGACACCACCAACTACTTCATTTCCGTACACTATTATCCCCCACATCTTGACCTTCCTTTTTGACTAGTTTTACCTGTATTCTGCCTTCTAGTTCCTTTCCAAATAAACAGCCTGTTCTTAATTCCTTTTTCCCTAATGGCCACAGTTTTGCTATCTTCATACCCAAGTTTGGTATTTCTAATATCATTACCTAGGTCACCTTGTTCTTACATGGTATTACTGACACGGCTAGGCACTGCTGCCCCTGCAAGCCTCCACTCCTCAATAGAATCACAGAATCCTAGAACTGTTTAAGTTAGAAGGGGCCTTAAAGATAGTCTAGTTCCAACCCCCTTGCCATGGGCAGGGACACCTCCCACTAGATCAGGTTGCCCAAAGCCCCATATAACCTGCCCTTGAACATTTCCAGGGATGGGGCATCCACAGCTTCTCTGGGCAACCTGTTCCAGTGCCTCACCACCCTCACTGTAAAGAATTTCTTCCTTATATCTAATCTAAACCTACCTTCTTTTAGTTTAAAACCATTACCCTTTGTCGTCTCATTACACTACCAGATGAAAAGTCCCTCTCCAGCTTTCTTGTAGGCCACCTTTAAGTACTGGAAGGCCGCTATAAGGTCTCCCCGGAGCTTTCTTTTCTCCAGGCTGAGCAACCCCTGCTCTCTCAGCCTGTCTTCACAGGAGAGGTACTCCAGCCCTTTGATCACCCTCATGGTGCTCCTGTGGACCTGCTCTAACAGGTCCATGCCTTTCTTATGTTGAGGGCCCCACAAATGAATGCAGTATTCCAGGTGGGGTCCCACAATAGCAGAGCAGAGGTGGAGAATCACCTCCTTCAACCTGCTAGCTACACTTCTTTTGATGTAGCCCAGGGTATGGTTGGCTTTCTGGGCTGCAAGTGCATATTGCTGGCTCGTTTCTAGTGTTTTACCCACCAGTACCTTCAGGTCCTTCTCCGCAGGGCTGCTCTCCACCCACTTGTCACCCAGTCTATATTCATGTATGGAATTACCTTGACCCAGGTGCAGGACCTTACACTTGGCCTTGTTGAACCACATGTGGTTCTCATGGGCCCACCTCTCAAGCCTGTCAAGATCCCTCTGGATAGCATCCCTTCCCTCCAGCATGTCAACTCAGCTTGGTGTCACCCACAAACTTGCTAAGGGTGCACTCAATCCCACTGTCCATGTGGCTCACAAAGATGTTAAATTATATTGGTCCCAATACAGACTCCTGAGAAACATCACTTGTCACCAGTCTCCACCTGGACATTGAGACCAAAAGGTCTCCTCATTTACCTCTGTGATATCTGGCAATCTCTCACATATCCAGCCACCCCACAACGCTCTTGGTAAGTTTTGTCAGCTTCTTACATTGTTGTCTGTGACAGCCAGCAATTTTTCATGTCCTGTCTAGTAGCTTCTCATGTTCAGTTACACAAATCTTAGGCCAGCACCTAGCCATTTGCTTGCAGCCTTAACTGCGTACATAGTCCTAAAGATAATTACCCTTCAGTGCCTATCACTGCAGACACAAATTCTATTGGATCAACAAAGAGAACATCTCTAAACATCTGTCCGTCACTGCAATCTGCACTCTCTTCAATTCTTCATCTGACTGCATTGTAAACTGGCACTGGGAGCAAGGAAAAGACATGGGTGAATCTAATCTGCACCAAAGTATTCACCTTGCATTGCTCAACAAAATGTAGAATCAGAAAGTCTCCACAAAATTTTTCAGAGTATTTATACTTCTACAGTAATTTCTTCTAAGGAGGCAAGAGATTTTCCTAGCCATTTGTGCCAGCAAAGGGCTGTATGAACCATCTCCCAGGTTACAGTGCAGGGGTCAGGAGCTTCTACTTGATACAAACTGCATACTGCCTGAATATATAGGCCTGTGCATGGGCCTGTAACATGCAAAGAGCCTAGAAAAGACATGTCAGTGCTTGGTTCCAGCCAGCACCTGGTAGCTTGAAGCTCTATCACGACACAGAAAAAAAATATTCCCTCTCCCTAAAATAGTATTGCCTGAAATGATCTCAAAACCCAAGACACTTCTACTTTCCACCTTAATCCCTCATCTTGTCCAAGTTCACTGCTAACAGCACTAAAAAAAAAACTTAAAATCACCATGGCAAACATTTAAGATTGTTAGGAAGTACAAGATCCCTACACATGCAGTTGAGAGTTGAAAAAGTCATCTGGAAAGCTGAAACTTGCTGGTTATATTTGCTGCTGCTAGGCCTCCTGCCAGTTCTCTAGCAGTTATTTATGTTACTTATTGTGTATAGAGGAACAAGAAGGAGGAATGGAATAAGCTTAAATGTATCTTGTGTCAGGTCCTCAGATGGAATGAGTCATCATAATGCTACTAACACATAAGGATGAAACCTTCGGTCCTGCACAGGGAAGGTTGGTTTTTATTATCTTCAACTACTCCCAAGCAGCATGGCTCACAGAAGGAAGGTTGTCTGATTTGCATTGTGAAAGTGGTTGAAGAAAATATTTAATATCTATTTTGAGAGAAGAAGACAGGATTGAAAATTATAATGAGACTTGGATTCAGCTCAGAAGATTTCTTTGGTGAGAAAAAAGGAGATTAATTGTTGGGAGTCTTTGATCCTGCAGATGTTGAAGTTGACAGGGCATTGCCTTGTCATGGTTTCAGCATGAAGACCTGGGACCTGAGCAGGTCATGGAGGAAACTAAGATGTAGTTAACACAAAGCTTTTGACACCTGTTATCTCCTTTCCATGGATGATAAGCTGCAGCAGAAAGATCATAAGATGTGTTGAAATATCTGATATCAGTGAGTTAGATTGCTATCTTAACTAAACCTGTGTTTTACTCTTAAGTAGGATAACATAACTTGTGCTCCCCTAAAGGCAAGGAACACATCCAGAAAAACTCATGGGAGAAATAAAGCAAGAGTGAGAAAGGACACAAGCTGTGGAAAATTACCTTGCATTTAGCTCAGATCCTGTAAAATATCCTACCAACCTTTTGATCTTTTGAGTAATTTATTTTATCTCTCACACTAGCTCAGCTCCAGTAACTTGTAGATCTGCTGTTTTATTGTACCCTCGATAAGTCAGAGAAGGTGAGTTTAAGGTGTAGGTAGCCTGATAACTATTAAATGATGCAGCTTCTTCCTCTGACTGACAGAAGAAGCGGCTTCTACTAATCTAGCTCGCAGTCAGTACTTCTATTCTCTTCTGTTTATCTAGTTTACTAGAATCCGCCTTGGCACTAGAACACAAGCTATGTTACTACTGCAGAGCAATCAACAAATAAAAAGTGGTCCAGATTTTAGACCAGGCTGAAGTGGGAATAGCCCAGCCAGGGCCAACAAAGCTGGGAAGAGAGCTGCAAAGGAAATATTTTTTTTAAAATGTGTAATAAACTATTACTATTTTGAAAGCATGCTTGCATGTGCAGAGTTACAGGGAGGGGAGAGGTTAACTTTCTTTCCCCGCTCTCCTCAGATGTTTCAGTGAAGGCCCTTTCCTCCCTGTTAGAGGCAACACTGCCAGGGCTGTGCCTCTGGGGTGTGTGCCATGTGGTGAGGTAGAACATACCCATTTTTTAGGCTGACAGTTTCTCACCTTCTACAAGCAGTAAATTAATCACAGAGATTTAATTGGACTTGGCCATATGACTCCAACTCTAGTTCCAGCCCTGGCAATAAAAAAATGACAGAACAATTCATTAGATACATGGCTGGTATTTAAGTCACAATGTTGAGCTCAGTATCTTCCTTTTCTTATTATCCCAACAGACATTTGTGTCAGCAGTATCCAAGGATACCCATATTTGCATGGAATTACGAGCTTCATTACTTTTCATCATTCACCATCACACAGTGGGAAGCTTATATTAAGCATAATCTACACTAAATTCTGCCACTCAGAAGCAGAACAGGTGTATGCACCTTAATAATATGATTATGCATATATGTGTGAATATGTTCAGCTATAATACACTGGCTCCTAGAGTGCTGTATATTGGGAAAGCCTTGGTATAGCTAGTGCTTACGTGTCTTATGAGTTTTAGTGAATTTAGGACAAGCATCTTTTGAGCAGGAAGGCTGAGAGGGAATGAAGCAGATCAGTCCCAACAAATGTCAGCAGAACACATCACCTGTTTACATCAAGCAATTAGCACATCCAAGACCCATATGCAATTTAAACCTCAAGAAAGGGCAGCACACTTCATTGCAAAGGAGCAGAAGAGAGAATTAGGATGCAATGACCAGCAGCAAATTACTTTCCTCTTCCACTGCCTCATCTCTCCTCATTTCCTTGTTGGTGCAGAGACCCAGGCTGGAAATTGAGATCACACCTATTCCCCACTTCCTTGAACTGGAGGGGGAAGAATGTCTGTCTTTGCTGCACTACCAAAACAGTCTGACGAAAGGGAAAAAAAAAAAAAAGCAAATGGGTCCTTGTTTTAGGCTAAAAAGTGCAGAAATTACTAGTGCACTTAGTTCTTAACACATCTTCTATCCTCCCAATTTAACCATGCACTAGATCTGCTGCCAGTCCTGCCTGTGACTCTATCACAGAAGAGATGAAAGAATTGCTAAGATGATAATAAATGTTTTTTCTTTACATACTATTTTTAATAATAAGGTGCCTACCCTATATTTAATCCCTGGAATATAGCATTCACAATGTAAGTAAACATCTGTGGATGGTCATATCTTCTGCTGGTCAGCTCAGAGAACACAAGATCAGAACTCCAAGTCCTCCATTTTTTCAGAAATAAACACCACACAGTTATAACAAGGAAAAAAACGTTGTTGCCCTATTTTCATCTCAGCAATAAAAATCCCCATCCCCTCTTCGACAGAAGAACACCTTTCATCTTCATAAAAGGTACAATTCCTTGTTCAAATCTTCTAAAAAAATAGAAGTTCTTTTTTAAAACTATAAGGTAAGACTGTTCCTCCTCTTGGTTGACTCTCATCCCCTGCACCATATCCATTATCAGAGGCAGATTACATGCACCCCTTTAAACTTCTATCTGGTGTCATCTGTTTTTCATACACAACGTTTAAATATAGAAGCTCTTCCTATTTCAAAAATGGTATCATAAGGCAGAAGCAGAAAAAAACAACTCTACCAATCCATTCAGAAGCCTATTTGTTCCTCCTAAACCCATATTTTGGGTACTATCAACCTTCTGGAAACTCTTATTGCAGCCTTAGTCCCATTTCACAAGCTGTCCATTGCAGCCTGTACCATAGTTGATGATCACTTCATGTAGGCATGAATCAAGACATTTGCAGTCCCTTAGGTCTGGTGCCTTATCTAGCCCGTGCATTCATCCTCTGCCTAATCTTCAAACGACACTTTCCTGTGGGTTCTGCAAATTGAAGCAGAGTGCTAACTCTTTAGTCTTCTTTGGCCCTCCTGCACTGGTAGGTGGTAAACATCAGCTGATGCAAATCACCAATGTCATCTTCTCAGCATCCTTCTTCAGTGTTTACTGAGCACGCAGCTGGCAGCTCCATACTGTCCTGAGCTTCATATTCCCCTGGAGACGTCCCCTGAAGGCAGTGTCTGCTGCACAACCTCATCCCAAAATGTTTGCCAGAGAGACAAGGAGTATGGCACCATGAATCATAAACATAACATTTCCACTGAATTTTTTAGCTTTTTAAGAATTTCCTGACTTTGTTTCTTTTCTTAATCTGTTACCCTGATTCATTTTTTTAGGCAGGCTTGGGCCTCAAGAGTACCTTACTATCAAATAGATGTCCTCCAGGTTGCTCCATCCAACCACTTCATTATAATAACTGTAGAGAGACATTGAGGCTAATTCCTCAGTAAGAACTAACTCTCTGTGTGGTGCTCACCAGAGCATTGGACTCAGGTACAGAAAATCTAGGGTCTCTTCATTAGTGTAACTCAGAATTTTGCAAGTCCTTTCATGCACCTTTTTAAGATTAGGGTGCTGATATTACTTTAAAGTGTTTGAATACTGAAGACAGCAATTTTTGCAAGAAACAAAGTGGCATTATTCACTGGATTTACTCACATTTTACAGCAGAGAATTCTGTAGCAAAATTTGACTAGAAACTTTCCTTATTCAATTTAATGGTGGTTTAAAAGAGCAAGCAAGCAAACAAACAAAAACCAGAAAGCATTACTGCTTTAATTGCATGCTATTAAATTGCAGTGAGCCTGATGAGTAGATACTAGATAACTTGACTATAAGACTGCTTAATAAAAGGGAAATGACTGATTTCCTGGACTTGTCAGAGCTGGAACAACCCAGATATTGTGAGATCACCAAAGATAAGAATGTCAAATGCTTAAATCAGAAAAATAAGTTTAGTTAAACCCCTACCACAAAATCATATACAATTCTCAGCAGAGAAATAACTTAGCCGTGGTGTAAGAACTGCAAAACTGATATCTTCTTCCTCTTCAACTGCAGAATAACCTAAATATTCTCTTTTTTATATATTGTCTTCTGTTAGATTTTTTTCCCAGACTGAAAATGCCATGGGAATATTTCACAGTAGTTGCTCAATTCCACTTAATATTATGGAGCATTTATATTGTTTATGCTTTTATACAGAACTTGTTTGCGTCAGGAGCACAATGTTAGTCACAAGACAGCTGAGGTACAACAAACAGTTGAACTTTAATAATCCATTTATAATGGCACATATGGCTTTTTCATAATAAATCTTTATTTTTTTCTAGCCGACGGGAGGAGAA